>VZRS01014572.1:982-49199 GCA_013398055.1 Ifrita kowaldi | reverse complement strand
TTTTTTTTTTTTTAGATTTCCTCCTGTGTTTTGCAATCCAGTCTCCCCAAGAAACTGAAGTTATACAGATTTGTGTGTCCACGCACATTTCCCACATTTAGGGGAGGGATCTGAGTCTCCAACATGTCTACGTTTCAGTGAGTTGATTAGTGGGCTGGAGCATCTCTCTTACAAGGAAAGGCTGAGAGAGTTGGTCCTATTCAGCCTCAAGAAGGAACAACTGAGACGGAACCTCATCAACGTATATAAATATCCAGAGAGGGGGTGCCAAAAGGAGGGATCCAGGCTCTTCTCAGTGGTGCTGAGCAATAGGACAAGAGGCAAGGGGCAGAAACTGATGCACAGGAAGTTCCACCTGAACATGAGGAAGAACTTCTTTACTATGGGGGTGACTGAGCACTGGAACAGATTGTCCAGAGAGAGTGCGGAGTCTCCCTCATTGGAGATACTCAAGAACTGTCTGGATGCAAGGCTGTGCAATGTGCTGTGGGATGATCCTGCTTGAGCAGGATGTTGGACCAGGCACCCCACTGAGGTCCCTTCCTACCTGACCAGTTCTGTGATTCTGTGAGTTTTATAAACAATCCGTAGCTAGGGATGTAAGCTATGAGCTTGTGAGGCTGCAGAGATTCACAGATTCATCTTATAGTGACTCATACATTTCATTCTTTCATTACCTTGCCTTTTTCTTAAGGTACTTGAGCTGACTTCTGCTGAGAAAGACACCTTTTCCAAATTTGCTAACATCTGCATTTCAGGGGTTGGTAACACCACACATTTTTGAGAATCTTACAGTTTAGTGTGCCGGAGACAATGTTTTCCACTCTGGAATAATAATTCCAACAATGGGGAGAGAGTGTTGTGTCAAGCCAGTGTTATGCTAGCCACAGATTTAGCATTGAGCAAGATTGAGAGATAAAATGACTTGCTAATAAGAAAACACGAATTTGCTACTATGAAATAAAGATTAAAAAATATAGCAAAATTATTGTGTTCGTGCTTAATATAAGAAACTTTCTGTGCTACTCCAACATTGCCATGGCTTTGCAGGTCAGCCCAAATTAGCCTATACACCCTGCCCTGGGCTTATTAGTTGCTGGGAAGCTCCCAGAACTGTGTCTTTCCTGCACCCAGCTGAGGCTGAGAAGTCAAACTAGAATACAATTTCCCTCTGAGTTTTTTGTTTCTTTTCTTGTGACCAGGCATAATCCTGAGTTCATGTTATCCCCCCTTCTGAGGATGGCAGTTCTGATTCCCATTTCCATTTTGAACTAGAAGCAACAGAGACCTGGCTTTAGGTATCAGTCTGTTCTGTTCTGTTTACTGTGCCCTTAAAGCAATCCATAGATAGATCAACCTGTTTTGTCATGAGATATGAAATGTACGAGATTTATTACACTTTTTTGCTATAGTCATGACTCTACATATGACAGTAAATCTAAAGGATGACAGATATGAGTGCGGGTTGTTTGGATGGCACAGCATTCCCATATGCTTTGTGTAATAGAATAACAGAGGTTTACCACCCTGCAGCTGAAATTGTTTTACCTCTTTCCTTAGAATGTAAATACTCAAACTTTTAAGGGCTACAGATACTTTTATACCATGAGCTTTAGCAGGTACAGACCTCTGATCCTCTACATAATAGTATGAAATCTGCTTGAGCATTAACTCTGCTCTTCACTGTGGTTTGGACAAGACAGTGTGGCCAGGCTGTTATTTAACTGGATTTTAAACATTTCATTTAGCCACAGTAGATGACATTTTCTCAAAAATCTCCAAAAATCTCACTAGAGCAGTTTAAACTGTAAAACCTTGGAAAAGCATAGATTTTGCAAATTATATCCCTTGTACAACCATACAAGGGATATCTATAAATGCAGGTCATTACTAAATCCCTTCAGGAAATATAAACAATGGCCACTGAATATGTTTGGACAGGATTGGGTACTTTGGGTGAAATGGCTTTCTGGGACAGGATATGCTGTGGCATGTGTTATTAGCTGTTGACTCCCGTGGTTGATTACGACAGATTTCATGTCACTGCTGAGCTCTTCTGAAGGGGGAGATTTCGGGTGCATGCATAAATATTAGGATGTCACAGTATAATTCATTTAAATAATCAGTCAGCTGGCTGATAGCTGAGTGATGATATATTTGAATTAGAGACTCAGGGTAACTCCTGCCTTGTTAGCTGGAGTGCTCACCAGTTAATGTAAGTGGCGGAGTGTCACGTTATCAAAATGGTGTCTGCTGGACTGGGTCTCTCAGGGCATAAATAGGCACTAGGAGGTTAAAGCACGTATCCCACGTAGGCTTCAGTTTCAAGCAGGTCTTGAGGCTGATGCTCAGTTCTACCACAAAAATATCTCAAGCCATGTCCCTCGTCTTTCAAGTCCCTAATACTTAAGTAGTTTTATTTTTTGTAAATGACACTCTTAAATGTAGTATCCTAGATTTAGATCACTGTAGATGCTAAAAAATTTGTTGCTGACCTTTAGCACCTAAATCAAAAAGTACAGTAGGTACGTGACATTGAATTCAAATATTTCATTGAAAGTAATGAAAGGGTGGGCTGGAATGAGTGGACCCATAGGAATATGGAGTAACAGAATTTCAAGAATTCTGTTGAACAGTTAATTACTGAGCTCTCTGAATGATGAGTAATTGTATCATTATAAATATCCACTGGCCAATGCATTGGCTTGGAGAAATGTTGCTGCGTGATGAAATATGCAAGCAGATCGAAACCCTGCTGCTTGCAGGGACATCATGCAGAGAGAAATGGGGACAGAATACAGTTTTCTTTGTCATGATGGAACAGTTTCAGTCCCTCCAGCAGCCTATCATTAGGCTGGTGGAAACAAAAACTTGAGACACACCTGGCTCTTACTTACACTGTAAAAAACACAGCACTAACTGGGTGCCCAACTCCTTTGTCCCCTCCTCACAGCACCTATCCTCAACGTGATGCCTGACCCCAAGCATCTCTGAAGCAGCACTGCGGGCCAACACAGCTGTTTGTTAGTGCTCAGGTGGAGCTAACAGACCCTAATCAGCAGTTACTTTCTAAAAATGACAATTTCAGCCCTCTTTTGAAAGAAGGCAGCCGGGCAAACTGTTACTGTGAAATGTGCTATATCTGCGCTTAGCACGGTGCGCTACAGTGAATATTTTGATTTAGCTTTCGCAGCCCTGAAAACACAGGCAGCGTCTGGCGGTGCAACAGCCATGCAAATTTCATGAGCAGGGAAACAGCAGATTCCTGCACTTCTCACTGACATTGGCTTACTGCAGGCTCTCGCTGAGAGAGAGGGGTCGGGAATCCAGATGCAGCACAACAAAGAAGCAGCAGGACTAAGTAGACTGGAAACTGTAGTAGACTGGCATTTTCCAAAAGATAGGAAATGAAAAGATCCTCTTACGCCTTTTCCAGTGACATATGGCACGTAGTTACAAACAGTCCATAGAGTGCTCTGTGGTGCATTACCCCTAGTAGTTTAGCTGGGGGTGCTCCAGGGGATGCTCCAGGGATGCCTGCAGGTCCCTGAGGTTGGTGCCTCAGGTCCACATGCATGAGCCCCCATCTTCTATCTAGATCTGGCTCTATACAGTAGCAGATCTGTCTTTCTCCAGCTGATTCTGGAATTAATGATGGTGTGGCAGAGGGATTTAGTTAGCCAAACTCATTAAAAAATAAAACAGCCCGTGAGAACATAGTAGTACTTAGCATAGCATACCTGTAAATATGGACCATGACCAAGGAGTATATTAATGTAATTATCTTGTTAAAGTAATATTTTTTCCTTGTTTACTGATTGGTATTTAAATTTGAGGGAAATTTGCAAGGACCTTTATCTAAGTGCTCATAATACTCTTCCTAAAAGCTTCAGGATGATGTAAGAAAAGAGAAACTGACTATTGCCAGGGCAGAATTATTCCATCTATTTTACAGCTGAGCAGGTGAGGGGAGGATTGATTAGGCAGCCCGCTGAAGGCCAGACACCAATACAATGTCTGTGAGTTTTTGTAACAGAGGTCTTATGAAATTCTATCTGATGCAGCCACATCCTAGACAGTCAGAAATAATGTACAAATAATATACAGCAATTCCAAATATCTCCTGGGGCAGAGTGTGCGCACAGGAATAGCAACACTATGGAGCCTGTGGAGATACCAATGAGAAAACCAAATTTAGAAAAAAGAGAACCCTTTGCTTTTTGTTTGCTCAGGTTTTATTTGTTTTCTTATTTTTCTTAGTTTGTGTTTCCCCTGGAGTACTGTCTTTTCATCTTTTATCTTTGTAACAGAACATTTAGTTTTCAGTAATCCCCAGCATGCAGTTCCATCAATAAATATTTTGACACTTGATGACCTGAAAGTGTCCAATGTCAACCTGTTGATCCTGTTTGTGCATGAGAAACTTCAGAATCCTGATCTTTCAGGGCTCTAGTAGTTACTATGAAAAGTAAATACTGCTCCTAATTTGGTCTTACCTTTTGCAGCTTCTGTGCCCAGTTACAATTTCTGGGAAAGTATTGGTATTTATAGATTAAAATATAATGATCTTGGGGAAATTTAGACAGGAAGTTGATACAATTCTTAAAGGCTGAAGCACTGTATAGAATCAGCAGCTTTTAGCTTTACATTTCCATTGCTATGTCTGTCATAGAAATACCATTTAACATTTCTCTTCTCATACATCTCATTTATTTCCCAGCATTTTTAGTGATTCAAGACTTGTTGATACATGTGAGAGAAAAATGATATGAATACTGGTGCAGAAAGTATGGTTGTAAATGATGTTCATGCTTTCCATCAGGTTGCTTTTAGTTCTGTCAATAACCTCAGTAATGGAGAAAAATAGCATGCTTTCCAAAACACACAAAAAATCTGCATCAAGGTTACACCCCATTGCGCTGTTGAAGCAGCAAAGAGTATTGTCAGTAGGGACTACTACCTATGCAGATGGATTGAGCTCCTTAGAAGCATCAGAAATTATGTTCTGCAAAACTGTAGGACTGTGTGCTTCCTTCTATTTATGCTGTCTCTGGGGCCTTGGTGCATACTACAAAACAGTTACAATAATAAGTAACTTGGGTCCCAGTGTGCCTCGTAGAGAAGCATAATGAAGCTGGCTGTTTAAAAGCTCGTCTGGCCTTTAATTAGCTCCTCTGCAGAGCCAAGCACACCCTGCACTGTGCAGGAAGGAACAGTCCTGTATGTGTTTGGAGCACACGGCTTCCCACCCCTCTGGCTGCTGGTCTGGGGGCTGCTTGCTTGCGCATCCCCCTGTATGTCCTCTGTGATGCGGCTGAGCTCCCCAGGGAAACAAAGGAGGGCTGCGCTGAAGGTGGCACCGAGAAGGACAGCACAGCTCCCCTCAGGAGTATGGTCAGGGTCTTCTCCTGTCTCCTCTGACTCAGCAGCTGAACACTGGGCACATCTTTTGCTTAAGAGTTTCAGGGAATGATTTCCAAAGGTCTTTGGACTGAGAAAACCAAACACCTGTAGAGGTCTCTCTTCACTTGGTCAGAGGAGATTTATCTCTCTTCCACCAAGGCTCTCGTCTGGAGCACATGCTCTGCAAGTCCTCTCCAGCAAAAGCTGATGATGTGATAAAGCTTTCAGAGATTATAATTTCACAGGTTGCGGTAATTCATACAAAATCCTTACTATTCAATTTATTCTGCCTTTTTTGGAGCGATGAATTCACAGCATACAGCAGTAATTGTCAGGCAGCTATGTCTAAACCATGTAATAGCTGGATGTTCTAATAAGAATTGACAGCAGACATGTACCAAAAGTGTTACTTACCATGGCCTGAAATTGAGGGAATCATGTGAAAAAATTAAATACTTGCATGCTTCCAGGCAGCGGCTCTGATTTTAGTAAGGAACAAAGAAATACAATTACTGCACAAGAATTTCCTGTATGTTAAGTTTGATCAGGGTTTTATACCTGCAATATACCACTCCAAACCATGTCACCAGGTATGCAGGTAAACCCATTCATTTTGATGGAGGTCACAACTTGCTTTACACAACCAGTAACACAATTTCCTGCAGCAGCAGTATCTTGAAGGAGGAAAAAACCCCAGAACAACCACCCAGATTTCTTATTCTTTTAACAGGCAGCCATTTAAAAATACATCTTTGTAAAATTTAGTTTTGCCTATGGGAGTAATTTGACAGGATTTTTCTTCCATCATAGAGATTTTGAAGGCAATTTTATCACCTTAATTTGGTAGCTCTGATTGTTACCTTATTTACCCTGTAAAGGTGTTTGTCAAATTGTACCAAAAAAAAAATCTGCAGCAATCCTGTTCTCTGTTGTTGTTCTTCTATTCACCATATATTTTGTAAGTAAAAATGGCAAGTTTCTTCAAGAGGGATTCCTGTAGGTGGACTCTGCAGTAGCTGAGGTGAGAAAGTAGAGAAATTCAATAGGTATCAGCCTGTTTACTTTCCAAACTGCCAGGTTAGCAAGGATCAGGTGGTGGTGTAATGCCTTACACATACTCAAAATATCTTTCCAGCAGGGGGATGTATAATTCCAGTTTTTTATGTGTTGCAAGACTGGTGGGATGATTATTTTTCTATGTCACGAATACCAGAATGGATCTATTCCAACAGAGAACAAAATAAGAGTGAAAAAAACCAGCAAGCTGGTCTGAAGAATTCCCAAATCTGAGCAAATGTTAAATTGCTTCCTTTTTTGTAATCTGAATAAATGATGATCAAGAAGGCATTTTAATCACTTGCCAGATCACTGCCTGAGAAATTACTGGGCCAAGTATTCCTGAATCTGGTCAGAAAAATTATGGATGAAAATTGAGATAGTATATTGATGATTTAGAAACTATTTGGCCAGTAAGCGACTTGCTTAACACAATGCAAACTGGATCTCATGTTGCTCCAAAGCATGTTTTTCCCTGGTAAAATCAAGTTAAAGTAAAGTAGTATTTAATAAAATAAATAAAAATTGACTAGGCACCCTAGAATCTTTAGGCCAACAACTAGAATTTCCCTTGCTAAGGTAGTTCAATGCCAGGGAAAAACCTGAGCCCAGGAACCCAGTCCAAAGAAGTTTCTTTGGATTTTGAAAGATGGATTAAACACTAGCACCTGCCACTGAATCTCATCTGGTCATTGATAGTCTGCTCCCGTGGAACCAGTCTGGATCCTCTCTTTCCAAGAGGTACACTTTCTCCTTCGAAAGTTGCAGTTACGTCATAGCAAGGACGGTCTCCTGCCTGTTCTTCTGTTCTCATGAGAGAGAGGAAGGCTGGCTTGATTTTTAGGGCAATGCACCTCAATGTGATTAACTTAATGTTCAGCCAGAGCCGTTCAAGGCAGGTGGGAGCTGAGCCAAGGGCTATTCCAAAAACTGTGAGTGGAAGTGTCTCACCTGCTCCCTATGAAGGACCTGAACTTCGGCTCAGGCAGCAAATGTCTGAGAATCATAGTATATTCTGAGTTGGAAGGGACCCATCAGGATCATCAAGTCCGACTCCTGACCCTGTGCAGGACACCCCAAGGGTCACACCATGTGCCTGGGAGTGTTGTCCAAATGCTTCTTGAACTCTGTCAGGCTGGTGCTGTGACCACTGCCCTGGGGAGCCTGTTCCTGCTCAATCACCCGCTGGGTGAAAAACTTTTTCTTGATCTCTAACCTAAACCTCCCTCACTTCAGCTTTGTGCTGTCTTCTGTTCACCAGCCTTGCTTTGTCCACCCCTGGCTGGTGTAAACCAACAGCATTACATTGAATCACGCAGGATTCAAGAGTGTTCACACACCCGTGAACCTGGCATCTGCCCAGAGCAGTGAGCGTAGGTACAGCCTTTGGAATCCTTTTTGTTTCTGCCTGAGACACAAACCTGAGAGAGAGACACACTGGGTTAATCCTTTTTGCACTCCCAGTTGCCAGACCAAATTCCTTCTTCCTCACACTAACCCGGTTTCCTTTTTCACCCAAAGATTCCTGGTGCATGAAGAGATGCAATTTGGAATTTATACCTTTGATTGAAGGCTACTTACTGTTCTTGTTGCACGTCAATATTGCATTCAGAGATATAAAATCATTACACAAAACAAAGTGACTGGTTAACCCAATTAAGATACTCTAAACTAAAAAAACCAAGCTGTTGTCAATACACCAATGTCAATTCTCACCAGAGCTTTGAGTTATCCAATAATACGGCTCTTTCGGGGGTCTAGTTCTGCTTTTATTGAAGGAAATGGTAGAACTCCCAATGACACCAGGAGGAGCAGAATGCACTTAATAATCTGCAAGCTGCTGGTTCAGTAAGAGTCATAGTAATTATGCATATGGCCATATAAAGAAGTTCAGCTGAAAGTAATTTAAAAAAAAAATAAGGAAGAGAAATTCTGTTGTAGTAGAAAATTACTGAAGACTTAGATTGAAGAGATAGAACGTGATAAATCATTTGACATTATAAAATGTGGACAAATTGTAAGAGAATTACATTAGGGATATCAAGATGGGCATAAAGAACAGGTCTGTATGAATGAAATCTTTGAAACCTTTATTTCAGCATTAAGATAGAATTTTACATGTTTAATTACATGCTGAGATTTGCACTGTTGGAAGCAACTAATTTCAGCAGGGCTGTGAAGAGTATAAATTAGTATATTACTGACTTAGATTTGTGTTCCTTGAAATAGGGAGCTGGCTTCAAAAGAAGGGGAATAAAAAGAGGGAAATGTGCGTAGATCTTAGGGCTAGAAGGAACCATTTAAAATTGCTTCAGGGGAATTTCAAGTTCAATTTGGAAATAGTTTGTCTCCAGAGGTTGTAAAATCTTTATTAGTAGCAGTCTTTGAGAGTAGGTGCCAGATAAACTTTTTTCAGGAATGTCAAAAAAAAAAAGCAGATCCTGACTTGGGAAGGGAAGGTAGGCTAGAGAATTTCTTGAAACCCTTCCAGGCATATTTTCTTTCATTTCTGTTTTTGTTTTTTCAAAGTGATGATTTCTTCTAATTTATAGGTCTCATAATTTTACTCACTGCTGCATTACAGAATGTAAAGGCTCCTATTTGGCATCTGGTCTGGTTTTAAGAGTGTTATAAAATAAAGATTCCCTTCATCACATCTATGACAGCAGTGCCTAATGACCAACGAAGAATGGTGCCACTGCACTAAGTGTTGTACTCAGCAAGCATTAGAAGGCCAGCGCCTCTGAGGCTTTTGGGCTAAAATCTCTTTGCTGCTTTGTGCACGAGGTGAATCACCCTCATGCCACACGGTCCATGTGATGTCGTTACGCTCTGTTTGGAGAACTCTGTTGCACTTCCTATTTTCTTCCTTTGAAAGTACTTACGCTGTAATAAAATAATTCTTTTGGTCAGCGATGCAGATTTGACTCTGCTCCCTGAGCATATCCCACTGGAACTGAGATGCCTATGCTGAGAGATAAGATGAAAGGAGGAGGTACATTCCAGGCTTGTGAGATCAGTGTTGCCTTGCAGCGATGATTCTCCTCCCCCTGACCACACTGAATATGTAAGGAAATTCAGACGTCAAAACCCCTAACCTGAGGATTTCAACCTGGCTGAAGGTTTTTAAATGGATTTAGTCTTTAAATTTCCTCAGTAGAATGTTTTCTCCATTTTTTTTCAACAGATTCAGTGGCTTCGTTCTTCACAGCCAATGTTTCTATTCTCAATCTTTTACCAGCAATGTCAAGAGCAGACCTTGTTTTTACCATGTCTGTCCTGAAGGCCCTACCAACACATGCTTCTGAAGCAACTGTTTTGAATTATGATCTGTCCACTCACTGTCCTTTACCTTCACTCTTTGTACATCCCTTTTGGGTCTGGTACAATGACCCTGCAGACAGGAGCATGGACACTACCACCATGCAGTTATAAGACGCCAAGAAGAGATTTTACTGCCAGTGGGGCCTTATACCCATGTTAATGCCAGTCTTGTGCCATCATTTAGGCATTTTCCCAGACTTCAAAAATTGTGTTGGTCTTTCACTAGAGTTTGCTTTTAAGGACCGATCTCAGTGTGGGAGGCATTTCACTTCTAGCCACGTACCTCTATCAGATTTGATTCTGTGCTTGAATGTTGCCGTTAACATCCAGTGTTTTGAAGTAGGATTCCCAATCACTTTTTTTTTTCTGAAGCGATACAATTTTCCTCTTGTGGTGCAATATAGTGACACTCACTGCGCAGACTCACAGAAATTAGCCTGCCATGAAACATGAGAGAATCTATTTCATCTTATTATTTTGTCAGTTTCTTACTAGTTCTGTTCTGTTTGGAGGCATGGGCTGGGGAAGGAAGGCCTGTACTAACCACTGTGAAGCAAATTAACTCTAGCCCAGCTGAAACCAGCACACTAGTACACACACTGAGCAGTAGAGCACTAGTCAGACACCTGCCAGTTGATTCTGAACCAACCTGAGAAATTCTGGATAAGTTCTTGGAAACCAGAGTGTTCACCATTTGCCACAGCCGTTGTAAGACGGAACTGTGAAACATCATGGCCTTGAAGAAAATAAAATGGAACCAATACTATAAGGGAGGCGATGGAAGAAAAATACAGCAGATCAGCTTGTTTTGATCAATACCAGCAAACTGTAGTGTGTGTCTGTTGTTACTAATGGACAGCCAGTCAAAGCTCAGCAAATGTAACCCGTGTCAAGATGGTTTCACTGTTCTTAATGCCTGCTCTTGCAGTAAAGATGTTGCAGCAATACCTATCCTTGCTGAAATCACACTCTCAAGTACACCATAGAGCCTTCTAAGGATAAAGATAACGAACCATTGAAATGAAGTGGCTGGAAATTGTGAAACCTCTTTGTTGAAGGTCTTTGAATGGAAGTGGGATAAAAAGCTATCTGGAATGATGCAGTTAGAGATGATCCTGCCTTTGGGCAAATAGACGAAGTAATTGACCTCTTGATGTCCTGGCCAGGTGCATTTTTTAACTTTATAACCTTACATTTTCTTTCATTGGGTAGTAAACCTTGCTAATCTATTTTTCTGAGGCTCTTGTACTGCCTCGGTGCAATGTTGATGCATCAATCTTCAGAGTGACATCCGAGCACTAGTAATGCCTGCTATTAGGTTTGCTTGCAAAAATTACATTCCAAAATGACATTATTCTAAGACTGCTCCGAAATGTAACGAGTCACCTCCCTTCCTGCTGCTAGGTTTTTCAGATCTTTGGCTATCCTTGCACCCAGAGAAACCTTTCAAATATGACAAGCTATTTCCTGTCAAGGATGGCAGCTCCATACTTTTTGAATTTAATAAGGGAAAATATATCTCTACTCTATAGAATTTTGCAGGTTGGTTAGTTCTGTGGGACTGCATGTAAAGAATTCCTTGCCTTTTAAATTCTGCATGTCCCTCTCTCCAGCTTACCTACAGAATTTGCCTGGTGGCATAATTTGGTTTTGTAATAGGAATGGGTGTTAAAATTATCATTAGGGTATGTGTCTACCAGATTTATCTCTACTAAGTTCCAAAGTACTTGTTCAACTGGGTTTCTGATTGCTATTATAATTAATTAAAATGTTATTTAATTGATACCCTGGGAAATGCTTCCGTAGAACAATCCAGATAGAATAGATCCACACTTTCCTCCGGGACTCTGCTTTGTCTGGGTGTAGTGATCCACACATAGACTGTGATGTGCCAGCAAATTCCTATGGATTTCCTTGAAGAGAGGGACAAGTGTGAGAATATTTTGTTATGATGTCTTTGAAATGAGTTCCATATAAATAAAACAGGGTTTTTCTGCACAGATTCCTGCTCTAGGTAATAAGACCCAGGACCCTCCAATGCATTTTTTTCTGTGAGAGTCTCTCTTCTGCTTACCCAAACAAGTGTGAATTTACCTTCATTATATTTTCTTATTACAGTATTTTCTTATTAATTCTATTATATGATTAAGATGAAGCCTCTGAACAGAGAGAATATATTCCTATCTCAAATTTAGTCTTTTCTTGGGCTGTCAAAAAAAATGTTAATATACAAATTTAAAATTTAGTTAATGTGGTATTTAAGACGTAACACTCCTTTGTTATTTAACCTGTCATTATATCTGATTATTCCGCTATGTTATGAGCTTATTCAGAGTAGAAGAGTCTTTCTGCCAAGACAAAGCAGCAGAAGAAAATGGTAACACAAAGAGATAGTGGGTCCCATTCTGCCCCATCACATTGTATTTGCACCATTGTTTTTCCAGGCATTTTAGCAAAGTTATTCTGAATTTACATCTGTGTCACCATGGGCAGGATTTGGCCTGCTCTGTGTAAAGGCTACATCCAGTTGTTATGGCAACAAGATTTCTAAAAATTGTGAGAGAAGAGTACCAGGTTGTTGTGATAAATGATGCATTAAAAGTGACTGCTTTCTTGTGGATTGATGGTTTTAATTGATGCTTTTTTTGTGTAGAATCCATCTTTATTGATGGATACAATTAGTCAAGATGCTGTTGTAGCACCTTTATCATTTCGATGACCAGATATTACACAGGAGATGACCAGGTTAGGTTTTACAGTAAGATGAGAGATTGGTTAGCTTAAATTTATATGACAAACTTATGTTCTGTGCATTCCAACTGATGTCTGTAACAGCTGTCACACAGCAGCAGGAATCAACCTAAAGCTAAAGTTATCACAGTGACAAGAAAGAAACTACATTTTTAACATCTGAAACATTCCATATTCTGAAACAGGCTTGTGGGATTAAAAAAAAAAAGGTTTCTGTGAGTTCCTTTACTTGTTTCTTTCAAAATCCTTGCCTGAAGGTGTAACGTGTATAATGCTGCCTGATTAACTTCTCTCTGGTCTGTGCTGAGTTGAAGTTTGAAGTCTATAAATCTATTTCTCCAGCCCTCTGAATTTACAAATTATTGGGCTGAATTTGCTTGAGTGGCTCCATGAGCTGCCCCTTACAAATTAGCCTGCAGCGGTCGTGTCCTTGGGAGGAGAGACCTGACTCACACCCTCCTCAAGAGACTTATGGGCAGCACCAACTGAGAAGCAAACCCTGGGAGGCTGAAGGCAGCAGTGGAAGAAAGGTGAATTAAAGTTTTAATGATGCAGCATATTACTATGAATATCCAAAGAGATGCAGTTCTCTTCCAGTTTGCAGACATCAAAGTTCTGATGTTTGCATATAGGTGTCCATACGTGCCTAAGCTTGCAGCACAGCCAGTGGTGCCCAAGTCAGTGGTGAGACCTCAGTGTGTCACCTGTCGCCATATGAGATGTTTTGGGGTGTCAAAGACATCAAGGACTTCTGGGAGGTCTGACCAATTTTGAAGCAGAAACTGGATATACCTAAAATGGCATCAATATTTAGGCAACTGCGTCTTCCCATTATTTAGGCTGGACAATTACACAGCTTGGATATTCAGCTGACACCAACGCTAGCCTTGTTTCCCTTAATCTGTGTTAACCTGAAGTCCAACTGTAACAAAGTCTCAAACACCAACTCACATGTAGATACCTATGTTGTAGACACCTTATTGTGTAAAAATGGGTGATGGATTTTGCACCTCATTGCTGTTTTCCAGCCATAGCCCTAAGAGCAAATGAAACAAAGACAGAAAAGCATTTGGGGTTTTTTGTTTTTAATTAATTTCCCATTCGCTCAATTGAACTCAGAATAAAATTTCTACTATTTTCAGAAGGGGGAAGACAGAAAGCATGGTTTAGAAATATAGAAATGTAGTGATTTAGAAATATAGCTCATTAATGATACCATCTGGGGGACTGTGGTCCTATGTCTTCATAGTCTTGTTTAAGATATTTAAACATAAAGTATCTGAAGTGGTATTTAGACTCTTTCCACTGTCATTGGAGAGAGAGACACTTCTACAGGGTTTCCTTTCCACTATTGACTAGTGAGCCTGACTCATGAGGCAGTATGTTCAGAATGACTTCTAGTTGATCAGGGTTTGAAGAGATCAATTGATGAGATCAATTACAACAGCGATTTGGGTGCCCCAGGCTGTAGTCAGGTGGGAGTGCATGAGATCAACTCCATGTTTTCAATTTCACAAACAGATTTAAAATACTGACAATAACTTATGTTGAGAGCTTTTTTTACAGCTATATAAATCTGAAAATTGATTGATAAACTAAGTTTTCAGATAAAATTACTGCTATGGCCCTGATATACACTGGTGATTAGAAAAGGGACATGGACCTTCAGTGAGCTGGATTAGGTTGTGTGTTTGTGTCCTGCAGTGAGTGTGACCAGAAAATTTCAGGATACGTATCAATCAGTAGGAAGAAAATAGTCACCGAGACTCAAATTCAGCAGGGTAATTGAGCACACAGATTGTTTTTTACAGGAATTTCTCCTGTGCTAGAGATTAGGCACTTGCTAATATGAGCCTAGGTTGCTACAAACTGTAATTTGCAGCATTATCCAAAATGTTGTTCTGTGTTTCAATTGCTCTACTTACCTCATTCCACAGAGGTCATGGCAAAACATTGCTGAGATAAAAGGAAAGTTAGCTCCAGTAAATTCTCAGTGCACCTCAAACGCTGTTTTGATGAAAGTTTCTTCTCAGAAGCCAGGATTTAAGCATCCCTCAAAAGGCTGTTGTGTCCGTGGCCAAGTTCTGGGGGTTCATGGGTGAAGCTGCCTCCCTCCTGTGGCCTTGCTCTTTGCCAGAAATTACTGAGGAACATGCAGAACACGTCTCGACTCTTCAGCTCCTGCAGTTCCCTGCTGTGGTCAGGGGAAAGCAGCCTGCACACTGACTGCCTCCTCCCATCACACCATGGTCTCTCAATGGCCAGGAAAAAACACAGCCGCTCAGGCTGGAATGTGATGGTGACCGATGCATGGGACTGGAGCCACAGGAGCTGGTTGTTAATGAATCAACCAACACCTTTCAGTTAAACTGTTGGATCTGAGCAGTTGGTTGGGTTTTTTTTCGTCCTCTGAGACAGTTTTTGCATGCACATATATTCAGAGAAATAGCTCATATCTTAGAAGGCAGCAAAAATGAAAACCACATTCCACTGCAAGTAATAATGGCTGGAGGCTGCTATAGCATTGTTCATTTTTAGCTCTTAAGCAGTGACAGTGTTTCTGTGCTGTAGAAAAGTGAAGGTAAAATGTAAGTCCTGTTCAGACACTGTTGCTGGGAAGAAAATACATAAATATGCAGTTTTAATGAAAAGAAAAAGCAGCAGTTGTTACAGTCAGAAAAACACTTACTACACCTTTTTTATTTATTCTGGTCAAACCGTAGGGATGCAGATTGAAAAATAACATTGCAGGATATTTATATATAATAGCCCTGACCTTGAGTATGGTAAAGCTGCTTTCAGATGTGCACAGCAGATGATGGCTAACTTATTTTTAACCCATGGAACTCCAAAATAGGATGAAATTAAACAAAACCCAGAGAACATACATAAAGCAACAGAACCAACTCTGGCAGATTCCTCCTGCCCTCGCACTCAATTGTGCACATTCTGATAAAATCTGAGGCAGCATATTTGCCATCTGATGTATTAGTGGGAAGCTGCAGATGTATCTCGAGAGAGGAGAGAGAGAAAAATGAGCAAGATGGGGCTTAACTAAAGCTGCGACTTGTGAGCCCCTCAGCAGCAGCAGTTCAGCTGAAGTTTTGTTTTTCAAGGATCTTTGCCCTCAAGGCAACAAGGAATCCAGGTAGTTTGGAGTAGTTAGAAAAGTCATAATGTTCCCTTCTCCTCTGGCAAACAGTCAGAAAGGAAAAAATGTGTCTGGAACAGAGAGCAGACATCAACCTTTCCTCTGTTCTCTGTGAGGCACTGACCAGGGCAGGAGCATGAAATACTGCCTTGGCACACACAGCAAGCATCTGAGCTGATGTGAGATTCCTCTGTTGGGAGCACAGGGACAACTTCCTTTATCAAATTGCATAGGAAAGAATAAAATGAATATACATTGTTGTCCTTTATATTTGCAGAGTTGTTAAAAATTCATGGCTCCATTCTTCAGGAAATTAATCAGGCATGAATTGAATGAGCTGAAAAGTGTGGTTTATGTTGCCCCAGTATATTTGGAGTGGAACTGGAAAGTGGACATAACTCATGAATCAAAACTAACTGTGGTGTGACCATCGTACACAGAGCTGCATCAACTTCCTTAGAAGTTCATGTGAAGATGAAACAGGCAGAAGAGTATTTTTAAAAGCCCTTGTTTTTCCCTGAGGGATGTTGTTGGCAAGGATCAGGTTTAACCGACCCGTTGCTGCACGGGTTGTGTTGGTGCCACAGACCAGTCTCACGGTTTGAGGATGAGAGATGGGATACACTTATTTATTCTTCTTTGTCTGTGATCAAAGACACACAAACAGGAATTTGAGCTGGATGATTACCAAGACCCTCAAAGCAGGTCCATTTACACCAGCTGATGGATTTTCTGTCTCTGCAAAGAAAATGGTTGAGTAAGAACAGTGGCATGATGATAGAAGCTGATGTAACTTGCTATTCCTTGCTGAGAACATGTACTATGATACAAAATCAGGAAATTAACAGCACATGAAAATGTACTTTCTATATGTCCATTTAGCAAAGCTAATAATTGAAACAAGTGAAGTACATAAAAGTGCACCATGAAATATATTAAATTTGTGCTGTTTCAAATTAGATTTATATCTCAAGAGGACATAATGGGACCAAATATTTTGCTGAAAAAAAATAAAAAGGATACCAAGTATTACTAAAGCAGCTGGAAATTTGCCTGTCTTAAAAAGTTATGACTTCTCCAGTAAATTTCGGTCAATTAAAATATTATGAACATTAAATATTAAAAATGTCAAACTACATAAAATCCTGAAATTCATATTTTGCATTTAAATATGGAAGCACAAACTATTTTGAAAATTAATAAAGAGTAAAATCCTACTTTCAGTTATGTCAGTGAAAGCATTTCATCTAATAATTTAATTAATTTTGCTGTTTGCTAGTTACCAATGCCATAATAACAAAAAACTTGTTTGGAATTTGACTGCTTGTTTTTCGAATTTTAACTATATTTTTTATTTGTGTTAGATATATGTGGTCTCTTTAGAATTATTCTCTTTGTGTTATTTTCATTTATAGTGAAGGGTTTCCTGCATCAGAAACTGCTTCACAATAGATACTTTTATAAATTTCCCTTAACTATCCTTTTATTCCACACTGATAACCTCCTCTTATCAATTCTCTTAATCCATGCAGTGGTTGATTTACTAATCTGAAAAGACATGCAATTCCAATCTTCTAGAAAATAATCTTAAAACTTGGTTTCACCTAAAGGAAAGTGGACTTCTGAAGCAATCATGACTGACTCTTCTTTGCTCAGAACCCGTGTTTCTGAAAGATTTTTATCATGAGTTGTTTAGCCCCAGGTATCAGGATAAGAAACCTGATAGCTGGCATATATCATCTCTTCTTGAAGAAGAGAACACAACACTTCTGTGAACAGTTATGTAGACACTGGAAGTCCAGAAATGTACTCTGTACTAAATGTACTCTGTACTAAAATGATCTGTGGTCATAGGAAAAGTTAAGAAAATCTCTGAATAAAATGCTGATTGGCAGGTAATATTAAGGGGATTCTTCTTCCTTGGGGTTTTCTTTTTCTTCTCTTTTTTTTTTCTTTTTTTTTCTTCTTTTTTATTTTTAGATTTACTTGTATGTTTAAAGAGGACAGTGTTGCAGTATTGGAGTCCAGCATTTTCACCAGGAAAGTCCATCATCCTGTAGCATAGCAGTGGCCTGAAATCTGCATCACCTTATTTCTTCCTTCACTGCAGACTGTCTCTGCTTTTTCTCCCACACAACTGATTTTATCATTCTCAAATGCCAGATACTGACCATTGGATCCATCATCTCCTGAGCAATGAAATCCTGAAACAGGATTTCTATAATCCAGTTTGTTTAATTTCATTTATTCTGAGATGTTTTTAGTGATTACCATCCAAGTTTCATGCTATTTTCTTCAGACCTGATGGAAAACATAATCCCTCCCAGGCCCTGGATTAGACGAAAATATCCAGGGAGAAAATGTTATTAGGTAGACTGGTAGTAGAGACTGCAGACAGGTATCCTCATTACTTCATAGGAAAAAAATACCTGCTTTCTGTACTGCAGTGGGACTTCTGGAAGAGAAAAAAAGGGGGGTTCTGGGAAGGAAAACTGCTGGGAGGATCTAGTCCAGGTGTCCAAGGGCAGCTCAGATCCCAAAAGGAGCCGTGGTGTCACTGCCTGTGTTGTGAGAAGCCAAAATCCCTGGGCAGCTTTATTGAGAGGGTCCTCTGCAGAGAGGCAAATTGTGTTCCTTGTCCTGTTTCCATGGGGATGGGAAATGTGCCTCTGCAGAGACAGCAGCACAAGGGGGACCAGGGGAAGAAAGATCTGAGGCTGCTCCTCTTTCCCAGACACAGCACATTCTTCTCTAAAAGGAAATAAGAAATCTGTTTTCTGCATATTCTATAAACACGAGGCAAAAACATCCTGAGAGCTGTATGTTTCTCCTCCCAGATACCCATCCTGCTAATCAATAATTTCTACAGCTGGGGATGGGAGGATGATTTATGGAACAGTGAGCTATCAGACTTACACTCCTTCGTTGATGTATTGATGCAATATATTACGGAGGCAATATCCTGCAGTGAAACGTTGATTCAAAACATGGTTTTAACCAGCAGCAGCACCACGAAATAACCCTGTCTACCTTAAAACTTTATCTTTTACTCTGTCCATGACATTAAAACATTTGGGGTGATCCCATTGCTGGACTCCTCAAAAAGAAAAGATCCTCATTTCTATGAGGGTCACACTTGGACCAGCTGCCCCCTTCATCTGGTGCACAGAAGGTGTTGGATGTTGTCCCCGCTGAGGGCAGCTAAATGGTGTAGGCACAACTGGATGGACCAGGTAGCATTTGCAGCCTGGCCAATGGGGGATGCCAATGCCTCTGAAAGAGAAGAGGCTGCCTGATCCCTCCTGTCACACTGCCAGCACGGTCTTTGTTTACTCTCTTCTTCCTCTCCCCATCACTGCGATGAGCAGTGTTTGTTTCCAAGTGGCTTTGCTTTGCCACCTCCCCAGCGAGCTACGAGCAGTGCAGCCACCAGAGGATATCGAGCAATAAGACTGCATTAAGAAAACCTCCTAGGGAAGCCAGCGTACCACAGTGTTGAAATTAGACAACATATTGTACAACACGGCCTCAGATATTCAGATGCACATTTTTCCTTGAGGTCCCGTAGGCACACTCAAGTCTGAGCAGTGAAGAGTACAAACAGCTGCAATCCTCGGGAGCCAGTGGGCACACTGCTGTCACCAGCTACTGAAGTGCGAGTCAGTGGCTTTGGCACACCTTGAGGAAAAAAGTCTGCTATACAAACAAAATGTGATTTCTCATCAGGGAGTAGAGCAGGGGCTTGGAGGAGAAGCAGAATCTGACTGCAGAGCTGCACAAGGAGATTTTCAGAAGGGAATTAAGTGTTCAGGTATTATTCTTTGAATGTTTTTTTTGTCTGACTAGCATCACATATCAACACAGCTGTGCTGGTGTGCTCTGATGTAGAGTATTGCCTGCTAAAAAATCCTAACAACTTCTTTTTGAGATGAAAATAGCAATGGGTTATATGCAATAACAGTGCAAATCTTGTTATAAATTCAGTGATCCAGCAGACTATTCATACATCTAAATCCTCAGTGTGCCTCTCATGTACAGTGATTGTTTTGGAGCAGATGGAGAACTGAGAAGACACCCAAAGCTCAAGGGAGCACCTGGCATCCTTTCTGAGGACTACATAAGTATGCATCTTTGGACCATGTACTTATTACCTTGTCAGGGAGCCCTACAGGATGCAGCTAATGGCATTAATGAATTCCTCTTCTCATAAGGATCATTATACAAAAAAAGAAACCAAGAAGAAGGACCTGTTGAAAACTTTTGTCTTGAGTAAGATACAAAGACAAAAACTAAATCTGTGGTTTAGTACAGGGTATGTTCAGGCTGCTTATCATATGCATTTTGCAAATGCACCCAGTTTTAGACAGTGGTAAGAAAATTGTATGGTTCTCACTTGAGGCATCTCCACACACAGAGACAATAATAATAATAATAATAATAATAATAATAATAATAATAATATAAAAATAATAATAAAAAACACCAACTCCCTTTTTTCCATAACCTGAAAGTATATCAAGGAACAGAATGCCTCCCTGGAGANCTCTGATGTAGAGTATTGCCTGCTAAAAAATCCTAACAACTTCTTTTTGAGATGAAAATAGCAATGGGTTATATGCAATAACAGTGCAAATCTTGTTATAAATTCAGTGATCCAGCAGACTATTCATACATCTAAATCCTCAGTGTGCCTCTCATGTACAGTGATTGTTTTGGAGCAGATGGAGAACTGAGAAGACACCCAAAGCTCAAGGGAGCACCTGGCATCCTTTCTGAGGACTACATAAGTATGCATCTTTGGACCATGTACTTATTACCTTGTCAGGGAGCCCTACAGGATGCAGCTAATGGCATTAATGAATTCCTCTTCTCATAAGGATCATTATACAAAAAAAGAAACCAAGAAGAAGGACCTGTTGAAAACTTTTGTCTTGAGTAAGATACAAAGACAAAAACTAAATCTGTGGTTTAGTACAGGGTATGTTCAGGCTGCTTATCATATGCATTTTGCAAATGCACCCAGTTTTAGACAGTGGTAAGAAAATTGTATGGTTCTCACTTGAGGCATCTCCACACACAGAGACAATAATAATAATAATAATAATAATAATAATAATAATAATAATAATAATATAAAAATAATAAAAAACATCACCCATTCCCTTTTTTCCATAACCTGAAAGTATATCAAGGAACAGAATGCCTCCCTGGAGAGTTATGCAAACATCCTTAGTAGCCTGAATTCCTAAGGAAACACAACATGGAGCAAAGGAGATGAATTAGTTGTTCTTAAGCACCTGAAATTTTCTTCAGGCAAAAGTAGTCTAGCATTCAGCTACCAAGCAGGGAACCACTTACAGTACTAAGCACTTGTTAGAAATTTTCATACTAGCTGAGAAAGTCTGGTGCAGATGTCACTGTCTGTGTCTATTTCTGGCTGTGTTGCTGTGCAATTAAACTAGAACTCTTTTCTGCTCATCTGAAGGATTGGGTAGCAATAAGTGAAGATAACCATACAGCATTACTTCTATGAAGACATTAGCATTTGCAAAACATTTCCTTGCAGGAGTCTCAAAATATTTGATGTTAGTTATCATCCTCTCAAATGAGACAAGGTTTAACAGCAAGAAACTGATTTGTGGCAGAAATTTCATTCAGTAGTGATAGAATTTAAAAAAAAGTGATAGAATCTGGCACCTAATAGTGTATACCCTTTGCAGTATGTCTTGATAAAAGTTTCATGTTGATTAGTTACTTGGGCAGCTGGCCAGTGTTCTCTGCTAATTGAGGAAGACAGAACATTTATTTTGTAATAGACTTTGAAAAAAACCCCTCCAACTTAAATTAGAAGATGCTAAATGAGAGTAGGTCTGACTTGTGTTTTGAAAGAACAGAAAGAAAAGAGGAAGCAATACTGACACTTCAACTTCAGCAGATGTGTCTCTTCCAATGAAGTTTACTTGGGTTTCTTTGGCTTTGCAAATCAGAGATCAGGGAAAGAATTAATCACTTTTCTTAATGATTCCATTTTGAGGACTAGCCTTTAGTGTCAGAGCACAGAAAAGAAGCAATTTGCTGCCAATATATGCAGAAAATTATTTGTAACCGGACAAGAAGCCATTGAAAGGTTTTTTTGTATGCCAAAAAACCACTGAAGGTACAGCTTATGCTGCAGCTGTGTGAAGTAGGTTTTTGCTTGCACATTTTTGCTTGTTTTGAATTGCAACTCCCTGGAGGCCTCTATACTGTTCTTTTTCCACAGTAATCCTGCCTAAGGTGGAGCAAAAAGATCTTCAGCGGTGAGAATTAAAGAATCTTCTTTGTTCACTGGAGATTTTTCCTGGAGTTTTTGCTTCCCTCAAGCAAAAACTTGAAGAACAGACTCTAAGAGTACACGAACCATTATAAACTCTTTCAAAAGTCTCACTGAGTGAGTTGGTTGGGGCCTTGAACTACCCCATTAGCCATTGCTACAGGGAAAACTGCCCACGTCCTTCTTTGAGCAGCGTGCTGGGGTATGGTGGCGAAGAGCAGCATCTTCTGCCGGGAAGGCAGAAGACTGCTCACCAAGGAGGATTTTTCCTTGGCTATGACTTCTTCCACCAAGATAATTAGCTTAAAGAGGACATAGGAGGATCCTGATTATGTTTCAATCATTGCCAGACACAACAACTTGTATACACTATTAATCAGTTTGTCACACATCAGAGTATGCACTGAAAATATTGTGATAGATGCAGCTTCTACTGTATTTGAAACTGACAGCAAATGGGAGATGCAGGTATTTTGCCTTCAAAAATACTGAAGTTCCCTGGCCTATTCATCCAGCATGTTACTTTTCCATTGAGAAGTGTAACTCTCACAAAATTGTTCTGTATTCTACATCTCATAGACACTTGCACCTTGCTTTTCCTCTATCTTAAAAATTATCTGAGTCAATAAATTCATACCAGGTGTAACTGAAAGAGAAGTAGATCACTTGTACACAAGTGGTCTTCACAAAGTGAGGATTTCAGTAAGGAAAATGATGGTAAGGAGAAGAACCATGTTAAAGACATCTTGGGATGTTGTAGGAGAGGACCACTGGGAAGTGGAGTACAAGATATGACTTGGATCCAGAACAGCAGTTCTCCGTGATGGAATGGGTGATTAATTGACAGTCCCTAAACCAAATAATTTTTCTTGTCATTCTTTGTGTCGCTGAGTTGACAAAGACACTGAAAAAGTAGTATAGCGTTCAGAAGTAGAGTGCAAGGATGAATCAAAATGTGAGCAAATGATGTGCAGTTAGAGAGGAAGAAGCACAATATGAGGCAACTTAAGCACCTGCTGCAAATACATGTGCTGAAACATAATACACTATTGGAAAAGCCATATTGAGAAAAAAAAGACCTTTCCCAGCTCATGGAATTCAAATGGATGTAAGTAGAAAGGTGGGGGACAATGCCACAAAACAATTTGCCAAGGGATGTAGATATATCCTCAGCCTTTTGGAGGTAGTTTCTAATTCCAACATGGATTCTCACACTCTGCATGGGACCTGTGAGATTCTTTTGGCAGAGCAATGAGAAACATCAGGTTTAGTGTCCTGAAGCTATCCTCTTCAGTGGCCCCATTTTAATTGATTACCTTCTTTTTTTTCCTGGCTTT
This sequence comes from Ifrita kowaldi, assembly GCA_013398055.1. Taxonomy (NCBI): domain Eukaryota; kingdom Metazoa; phylum Chordata; class Aves; order Passeriformes; family Cinclosomatidae; genus Ifrita; species Ifrita kowaldi. The sequence goes on along the minus strand of VZRS01014572.1, from coordinate 25,864 downwards.
AGTCTGTTGGTACAGCTGTAAGCAGTATAAATAACTAAGTTTTCAGGTCTCGTGTAGTAACAATTCTGAATATTCTATCTTGCAGATACTATCATCTTATCAGTGTCCATTTCACTCTAAGATTTATAAGATTTATTAGGGAAGACGAGTTATAAGGACAACTATTCCCACAGTGAAACTGATTTGTCCTAAATGCTCAGCAGAGTCAGGAATAATCATGAAAAACAGCAGAAAAAGAATATTTCAGAATTTTTCTGAGTCAAAAGCAGAAGATAGACAGGTGGTGTATGGCTGTCAGAGGAAACACGGATGGTCATGTAAACCGCTGCACTGTAGCTGACAGGAATATAGGACAGGAATTAAACAGCCCTGCAGACACCAAGGTGAGAGAAGAAGGAGGGGATAAGGTCCCCCAGGCACGGATGCAGAGATTCCCCTGCAGCCCACGGAGAGCTGTGCTGGAGCAGGTGTACACAGGGCAGCCTGTGGAGGACCCCACACTGCAAGAGATGTGTGGGTGCCCTTCATCTCAACCCTGTGCTCTTGAACAGGGGGATTGAAAGAGTGGCTGTGTGGGCATCCAGCAGCCAGCCAAGGTTAACCCAAGACATCGATCTACAACTCTCAAGTTCTACATGCTGATGCCTTCTTCTGTAGGCCATTGCAACATACATAATTTACACAAGTGTAGCCAAAATAACTGCAATTATTAATTCTTTTCATACCTTTTTAAGTTGCTGTTAGTTCAGTGCATGAAGCCAAATCACAACAAAGAGACCTTTAGGAAAAGACTTAGAAGGATAAATTCATTCTTGCAGTCTATCTCTAAATTTTAGTCAGCTTCCCAATTCCCTCACATTGTGCTACACAGTTGTGTTTAATTACCAATATTAATACATCTCTCAGTATGAAGTACACTTGTGGCTTTTACCTTAGACACTAATACGTTGAGTTTGATAGCAGGAAAAAGAAAATCTCAAACACTGACATCGTTCAGGTTAATAACGCAGTAGTTTACCAAAGAAGCTCCATGCCCTAATTTGAATTGATGATCTAAATAGTTTCATTACAGGATGAATCAAGCCCTTTGTTTCACAGAGAAATGACTTTGCTATCCTAATTATTAAGGTAAAACATCTGTACACTTTGAAACTTGCTTATGACTCCTATCACTTTGTTAGGTAAATTGTAGACATAAAAATATTTAAAATAAACTTGGATACAGAGTGAAAGAGTCCATGGATATCAATTAATCTTTACAATTAAGAGGAACAGAGCTTGCAGTTAGCTAATTCCTTCAAATGAATGCAATTCAGACTTAAGTATAGACCCCCTTTTAAAGCAAAATTCTTGTAACTCTGCATTCAATGCAGAATTAATTTTGCAGTGGCATGGAAAGCAGGTAAATGTAGGGATTTTTGGAAAGTTGAGATCCTTCTACTGAAAAGTTAAAATAAATATTTCAAATATATATTTTTTTTCTTTGTTTTTTTTTTTCATTGAAATACACACAGACCTGTCCCACAGACTGCTGTCAGGTCAGAGTCCCTGCTCAGCCCTCAGTGTGCAACCCTCAGCCCAGGTTAAGGCAGCAGAGAACGGGGGCACGCAAAAAGCATGGAAGGGGAGGTGAGGGTCATGGCACAAGAGGCTTCATGGTGAGCATGTCTGTATCCAACAGCTTTTACAAACTTCAGGATTAGCACGTGGGGGGACCTTACTTGCCTGTAGGGGTCAGACCAAAAGTAAATTTGCATGGGGGAGAAGCCAGTGAGAAAGTTTTGGGGAAGATAGGAAGGGCAAAAGAAGATGGAAATTACATGGGCTGAGATGTGGGGACACAGCAATCTCTTTGTAAAAGTTAGGCAAGTCCTGTGCAAGGGAAGCATCTGGTGGGAGGGAGGTGAGCAGAGACAGGGAGGAAGTGACACCCCCAGAGGGACAGAATCATCCTCAGTGTGCTGCTCAGCTGCTTCTAGAGATGATGCAAGGAAACGTCCTTATGTTTTCTTGTTATTGTGCCTTGTCCTTTCCTCAGAAACCAGTTCTCAGGTGGCTCAAACAGGTGTCACATACTGACTGGAGTCTCAGTGTCTCTGACAGTGCAAAGCCACATGTGTTAAAATTCAGTGCTGGACCTACTGTCAGAAAAAGACCAGCACTTAAATTCACCAGCTCCCAAATATACAGTATCACAGACTCCTTCAACCATCCTTGCACACAATAGGTCTTAATTATGCTCCTTTCACTGCATTTTATGACGGACTCCTCCAGTAGTCCTTGCACCAGACTGCAACAGCTTCACTCCGTTTACGGAAACATTTCCTGCTGGTGGGGCATATGAAAACAGAGGCATTTAATGAAGGGTCTGCAGCAACCTTGGAAGAGCAGCGCTTTTGTCTGCTTTAGATCACATTACACAATCTTCTTTATTTCGTTTTCATTTGCATCAGGGACACACAGCCTGAAGAATGACCTACTTTTCCTGCAATATTTGCCTTGCTTTTAATTATAGCAATTATCATGCCCTGATCGCTGGCATAGTCCCCAGAATGTTGACTTTCTTCTTAATGTTATTGTTATATAGATTACACAGACTCTTTGCCAGCATGTTGCCCTCTAATTATCCAGCTGAAGATGTTGCCTATGCCTCAGACAAGCAGGAGGGTTTTGTGTGGAGGAACTTTGAACATTTCTCAGGAGGCTGCTGTACAGCAATCGTTATACATAGACTCCTTTGGGAGTCAGGTACGGCTCCATGTTTCTCCTAAATACTCTCTTCTTTTTTATATTGTTCTTTCCTCACTTTCAGTGCAGCCTTTTTAACAAAGTGTATAACACAGACAGAGCAGCCTGGAAACCATCGAATGGCTGGCACAACTTTCAGTCTACGTATCACAGTACCACTTCTTACCACTTTTAGACAAATGCATTAGGAAGCTGTTTCTTTACAAAGTTATTTAATGTCTATTTATTAACTAGATTATTAGATTTTTTTTTTTGTCTTTATTAACTCATTTAACCTGAAAAAATAATCTAGGTTAATTATATTATCATTCAACAACAGGAAAATTTGTATGTGGTTCAAGTGATTAGGAGAGTGAACCAAACAGGTTGACACACCAGAGAAGACAAGAGTAATACTTTTCTGCTTCATGATGTGACCCAATATTTCCTGGTTTCAGAGTAACAAATATTTGGTCTTAAAAAACCCGATACTAGTAAAGATTGCTTTTGCCAGAAACATAGTAAAGAGGGGAAATATTCTCACATCATGAATATCATAGGAGTGATTGCATGACTTGATTAACGGGAAACTGTTTCAAGAACTTCCCTCTGGTAGAAAATGCCATTGTTACTGTCTCAGAGTTCTCCTTCTTCCCCAGTCTCAATCCTTGCTTGCAGCTGTTCTGCCCTGAATCCTTATTAAATAATTTCAGTTGAAGAGTGAAGGTTTTTTGCTGGATGAGATGTATGTTGTGTCCTGATCTGGACAATCAGAAAGTCACTGGCTAGGCCAGACAGGGAGAGTACAGATGGTCGTCATCTGACTTTACAGGTGTCTTTTCTTATTGCCCTTCTTTGAAGGAGACTCTACATATGTGTGCGAAAAGCCTTGGTCTCCTACTCCAACAACATTACCAGGCAAGAAACAGTTAACTGACAATGTTTTTATATTTATGGAAGTAATAGAAAGATGTAGTAGAGATATTATTGAAGCCAGATCAGAATCGCTGGTACTTCTACACTGTCTGATAATTTAGTTTCCCATTTCATCCCTCGGTGAACTGATCCTATAATTGCTCATGCTGCAGAAATGTTAATGGCAACTCTCTTTTGGAACAAGCTGATGTGCTCTGCTTAATAAAAACAAATTAAAACAAAAACCTGGGCTTGCTTCTGAGGGAAGTCCAGCTCAGGAACTACTCCCAGTGGGCAGCATGGAGGATTTAGTCTGTCTGTCCAACCTACTTCAATGCTATTGCAGCAATTTTTGCACCTCCCAGTATGCAGCTGCCCCCATACCACGTTCCAGGACAAGCACTGCATACCCAGGTTTTCACACCAAAACACATCACTTGAGAAATTTGCATCTGCAATAAACTGCACCTAAAAACCACTGTTTCCTGATGGCTAAATAGATACCCCACACACCCTGGCTGTGTGCTTCATAACGTGGACACAGCTGCTCTGCTCTGGAGGGGGCTCCAAGGCACTCTGCTCTGAACCTCTCCACACCACTTAGTAAGGAGCCAAAGACCATTTCTGAGAGCAAACAAAATTTTGTAGGGTAGGTGCAGCCAACAAGGAGTCCCAGCTGCAACCCTGCCCCAGTGTCAGCTCTAATTCTTATGCCAGATGAGCAGGCCCTGTTCCTATAATGCTATTCTTGTTCTGGCAGCCCCTGGGACAGATCTCAGGTGTACCAAAATATCTTGCCTGGGGAAGGCAGGTGGCCTAAAACTGCCAGTTCGTGTGGGGCTCGGTACCTCCTGACAAAACCCTTCAGGTCCTTGCTTAAGGGATGTCCATAGCCACACTCATTCCTTGCCCACCAGTGTTCAGGCTTTCACAGGGAGATGAAGGGACAACTGTAGACAGTAAGAGCTGTCCCACCAAACAATTTGGTTTTGTGGCTTGACAGACTTCTGTGCCTTCTCCCTTCCTCTCAATTTTTTTATAGCTATAAATACTTTCACATTTCTTTATGCCTACATGCCGTACAATGTGTTTCCACTCATGTCTTCATTGGCTGAGCCAGTCCCTTAGTTTTTAAGTAGTGATGTTCTATAATAAACATCAAACCCCATGAACACAGCAGGAGGCTTCTGCCCTTCTGAATTTAATTTTATTCCACAAGGCATGAAGCTCTCATTGTGCTCAATTTGTGATTTTTTCTTTTTTTTAACCTGGAAAGGCAAATTTTTTGGTTGATTTCATCCGTTTACAAGCCAAGGAGTTGTATTCCTATGGGGTGCTGTAAAAGGCTGACCGCTTATGCAGACATAAACAAGGTGTGGGGATTAGCAGGGGCTTGAGAGGACATGGCTTTCTGTAAATATAGCAGGGAAAACATCCATTTTAAATAAGGTTTTCTTCACGAGGTGCTTGAGTAGGGTCATGACACACATGTACAAAATGGGGATAATCTCTATCACATCTTTTTTGCCAGAAGGAAAAACAGAACCTTTGCAGACACAGACCCTGCTGTTAGGTCTACACAGTAACTGACTATAAAAAAGCAATGAAGGCAATCAGCATAGCAGTGGCTTTTCCCAGAGTTAAATGTTAAAATGTGTCAGAAATTTAAATTATTAAATCTCCATCTATACACATAAATTTGGTCTGATTTAAGTAGTGTGAATGTGTGTATCATCTTTCAATTTAATGGTGATTTGCCTTTCCTTATTAACCTGTTTAAGAGGTATTTAAGCACCACTGAAGTAAGTCTAAAAACAGTTCAAATGTCTTACTTGAGTCTCATTAATCAATTCAAAACTTAGCCCAGATTTGAAATACCACAGTGTTCATTTTGGACAAACTTTATGTATTTCAATGAGATACACCAATCTCTCTGTTATTTATGGTTATGATTTCATTTGCTACTGAAATATTGTCTCTTTACACGAGCATCAGTATCATAGACAACCAGACATACTTGACAATGTTATTTAAGATGGGGACTTTTCAAAGATATAGGAAAAATCTGAATTATTACTCTGACCAATTCATTCCAGGAACATTCTTTTGTGGAAGATCTTGCTATTTCTGTCCCTTGATGGGAAATTCACCGCTGCCAGAATCTTCATCTGCCTTACTCCTGTGGGCTCACCTGGGCTTGACAGGTCTAAGTTCTCATCATAGGAAGCCAAAACAACTTACTTTCAATCATTATTTATTCAAAGGCAGAAGGAGGGAGCTCAACAGTGTCACTTTTGTATTTCTTTGCACTTCAGGGAGATCTGCTCAGTTCAAACCCAAGTTCTGTAACCCCAGATAGAAAGAAATAGAAAACCCCTGGAGTGTTTCTCCTTCAGTGATGCCTCTGACTGCTGCTACCTACAGACTGGTCTTGTTTAACACAAGAAAATCCAATAGACTGCTGACACTCTGACTTCAGGCATTTGTGTAGAGAGAAGAATACTTTGCTAGCCTTGGCTGATTAGCTGATGAGCTGCTATATAAAAAATATGTTGTAAACAAGTATTGATAACATTCTCCCTGATTTTACTTCACCTCAGATATTACTTTACTTAATTTTTTCCCTTCTCTCAACCTCTAAAATCCTCTTTTTATTTCACTTTATCCCTTATACTTTTATAAAAGTAGTAAGTTGCTCTCAGTCAGCAACAGAGTTCCAGAAGAAGTAGGAGATAACAAGAGAAAAAGACTAGATCTGGGAGAGTCCCAAGCACAGCCTGCCAGTTCTGGGAAGCTCTTGATCATCACGTAGTCAGAAAATACAGAACTTGAGTGATGTGGCACTCAAAAACCAGTGTAGGTTTCTGAAGGGTCTTTCAAAGGAAAAATGGTATCTACTGAAAAGCTTTGGAGAGTCAGCCCTAAGAGTTGCTTTCCACACATTTGCTTAATTTAATTTTGACAAGAGAGCAGCTCAAGACAATTCAAAGAGGTTTGTAACACCTTGTTCCTTCCTCACTTCCTCTGAAGTTCTAATGGATTCTCCAAAAGAGAATGAAAATATGGAAAGGAGAAGGTTAGTTTCCAAATTACTTAGATAGCATGTTCTCATCCATGTATTTCTTAGGTCTCTCCTGTCTTGTGGCTGTTCTACAGGAAATGCCCTGATGGCTATTTGACACTCATGGGCTCTGTTAGTTCTGTGTTGAAAATTATCCTCAGGTGTGCTTTCCAACCTGAATGAAAGATGAACTTTCTCTGCAAGAGGCTTCCATTTCAATGCATCAGCAATTTGCACTTGGCACCTAATGATCCTGTCACTCTTCCTGCATGGCAGAGCCAGAGAAAAGAGAGGTTAAGAGTTCTGCCACGGATGGTGGTGATTTGAGTCAAACCTCTGAAGTTCTAGTGTTTTCTAAGAGAGCAAAGCATACGTCAAAGCAGGATTTTGCCTAGTTGCCTCCCCACTGACTGCAGTATTTTTTCCAGTCAGTAGCTGCTGGCATATGATTGCTAAATGATACCCAATTTCTGTGAGACCACTTTTTCTAAAGCCTCAGTGTTAGCAGAAGGTTGAAGTACTACAGGTAATATGTAGCCAAAAAGAACCTATAATGGTATAGGTTACTATAAAAAATTTATTACAAGTCTGAGATGGCTGCATTAGTCATTACTGACATTTCTTAGGCTAGTAGCAGGAAAACTTTTACAGCCCTTCACATTGTCATATAATACCTGTCCCCACAGGTTTTTAAAACAAGCATAAAAACCCAGTAAGGCCAGAAATTTTGTAATTCTTTTCTGTCATTCATTTCTTAAATATTTAGTACCCCTTACTAACACCAGGCAAGAGATGGCCACCACTGCAATATGAAGTTACTTCTGAAAATGATAAATGCAATGGCCATTTCAGGGAAATAAAGACATACCCCGTGCTTTTGATAGGAATATAGAGTCTAACATAAGTAAATCTTGACTAAAAATAAGAACTTCTTTCTTCCTGCACAAAGTCTGAAATAAGTCATGGAAAGTACCTTTATACGTGTGGTTTTCTTCTCCCCACTGAAATGATCAGGAAGACTATCAACACTGGTCAACTTTTACACTCTTCATGCCCCCTCACCACCTCTCATAGTAAATAAGGGGATAGTATGACTGTTCAGGGGAAACATTAACAATTCCAAAGCTTTGAAATGCAGATATTGTGAAAGGAGGAGACTTCTCCCTAGCAAAGTGATAAATATTAAGATTAGATTAGGAAGGCAGAGTGATAGCGTTTCAGTTCACACCTCCAGCAGCCCACAACACTTTATCCAATTTGCTCTCATCACCAACCCCGTTTATAAATGAAGAAGCCACATACCTCAGTATTTATAGGTCAGAGCTGCAGATCTATTTAGTGACATTATGAGTTCTGTAAATCAAGTCACATCATAAACTATGAAAGAGTTCAACGGCATAACAGTAAAAGGAGAGAGAATTTATTGCCAGGTAGCAAAAAATATTATAGATTAGTTTTTCCCCTCACCTAAAATGGATGTGTTGAGAGGGCAGGAGAACTACAATTAACATCCTCAGATGAAGCAGAACCTTCTGTGGGCAGCCAGGAGTGATGAGATGAACTATTGGTATGATTCATTTTGATAATTTTTTTTCCCTGCCTGTCTGGTAAACCTGCCCTGGAAATAAACAGTGCAATCCCATCCAGTTCTGCAAGAGGACATGGAAGGGAAAGCAGAGACAAAAGAACAGAGTGTCTAGCACTCACTGCAGTGTCTCCTTTTTGGAGCAGTTTCTTGCAAGTTCCTTTGCAGCTGGTGATGGGCTCCTGTTTTAGGCCATTCAGTTTGGCTCCAGCACTTTTTAGGTTCACCCATCAGCTGCAGCAACAGGGATAATGTAATATATTGTTTCCCTGTCTCTGAACAGGGTGCATCCTCATGCTCTGAGACAGTTACTGACAGGAGCATGAAGTATTGGATTTGAAGGATAATCAAACAAGCCAAAATGGTCTGATTTACATCTTCCTTTCCAGATAGGGGCTTCTGGAGAAAAGGGAACCAGCTGACTTCAGGCATCTCCTGATTTAAATTTAAATTTAAAAATTTAATTTAAATTTAGATTTAAATTTAAAAATTCATTTTTAAACTCTTTAGGAGGAAACAACTCCCTGCAACAACATGTTCAATGCTTGAAGCACCATTTGCTGTTGTTTTTTCCCTTGCAGCAGCCTTTGTCAAGTTGACACAAGCCTGGGTAAGGCATGCACTTGGCCCAGGTGTTTTTATCTGAGGTAAAATGCTACTGTAATGATCTTGTTTATAATTTGTGCTGCCTGGATTTCTGGGCCACTTTTATTGCTGGGGGTCCTTTGGATTCAGTATTGCTCTTGACCTTGATTCCATGTTTGGTTTCCGGTGTCAGCATTCCCAGTTGGTAACAGGTGTGAAATACTAGCAGGAACAGCTCTATGATCCAGACATGTATTTACCCCAGACATGACATCATCCTCAGAGCTTTCTATCAGTTCTTGAGCCTACCTGTTTTGCTGGCAAATGCACAAAAGTGAGTGCCTTGGGAACCCCATTGTTGTTTTTGCATGAATATTTTATGTTTTTAGAACTGAGCCTGCTTCTAATTTTTTGTAATCCCTTTATAGAGTGGGATTTGATTTCCAAGGGCAAGGCAGTCCTTATACCACCCCAGAGAATGGTAGTTGTTATAGTCAGAAATCTACCATGCCTGGAAAGCCAGAAACTTTGCTTCTGCATTATTTTTCCAAAAGTAATTAATTTTGGTGGGTTTGGAACCTACATTTTTTAATACTAATATACTACTGCTGGCCGTGGTTAGTTTCAGAAAATGTTCATGTCTGGGAACACTTCAACATCAGATTCTTATTGAATGACAAAGCCAAGCTGGATGTTGTCATCCAAATTGGTCACAGTGGAACCACTGGACACCGTAGTTTTCAAAAAGAACCTCAAAGCTGATGAAATTTAGCTAAATGTGTACAAGTAGGGTGTGTTATGTCTTTGTTTAAATAAGCAACATAGTGAGCATTAAGTACGAGGTACTGAGTAGCCTTTAAGGAAATGAGCCTTCTGTTTCCAAAGTGGAGCATAAATTTTATAGCCAATTAACTGTTATTTAAGGAAAGATTCTTTAAATTTAAATTCATGTCGGGATAAAAGTGGAAATTGAAAAATACAAGTCTGCAGTAAGAGCTGCTGTGTGGTTATACCAGTACTTTGAGCACTCAGCTAGCACATTTGAAAGATCCTTGAACTTTTTTGCAGACCTTGTCAGCAATGAGACAAAAAATATCTCAGAAGCTATTGAAAGTGTCATTCTCTTTCGCAGTTTATTCTAGTGTTCCCTGGGCACGGAGATGTATTTTGAATACATTAGGCTTTGAGTATCTGTTTGGCTGAATGGAAACTTGAGGATGCAAACAAAAGGGAAAATTAAATGTTCAGTATAACACAAGGTGAAACTAGCAAGCATTAAGCTAAAGAAGGGGCAAGAAAATTATTATTTTCAATGGTGAGTTCTCCTAAATCACAGAATTTTCTCCTAAATGAACATGGGAGATGAACACGCTGCTGGAAACATCCAAAGCCAGTCTGGACCTGCATATGGTCCATGCCAATGCCATGGTGTTTCAAATATACCTGAATAAGCACTCAAGATATTTGTCATATGTGCACACTGTTAATTTTCAAAGAAAGAATTGTCTGAATACTGGAAGTCTGATATCAAACCTGTAAGATATTTCTGGCAGGAACTGGTAGATATTATACACCAGTTAATGGCAGTTGATATTGAGACTGAGTGCTGACTGTCTCCATAAAAATTCTGTGTCCTCAAAAGGAGTGAACACTCACTGAGTTAGCAGATGACACCAGGCTGGAAGGAGACCTTAATATGCTGGTGGGTAGAGTTGCCATTCACAAGAACCACAACAGAGGAATCAGCTGAAAGAAGCAGTGAAATTCAGCAAATTAAAATACAAATTTCTGCACCTTGGACAGGAATACTCCATATAACTGTGCAGGCAGCGAGCAAGGTACTAAGGAGCAGCTTTGCTCAAAAAAACCAGGAGAACCTGGTATACAGCAGGCTGAGCATGAGTCAGTGTAATGGTGAATTCTGGCACAGACTGGGCTGTATTAGCAAGAATACAGCTAGGAAGTGTTTATTCCCTTTTACCTGGCATTTGCAAGGGTGTTTAGGGGATTCTGTACCCAGCTTTTGTCTTCCTTGTTCAGGAAGGACGTCAATAGCAGAAGAGAGTGTGTGGAGGACCACTGGGAAACACATGATGAGTGGAGGGACACTGAGGGGGCCTTGACTTGGTCAGCCTGCAAAAGAGAAGACAAAAAGAGGAATTTAACTGCTTTCCAAGGGAAAAGGAGAGTTGGATGCTTTCCAAAGGCACAAGGACAAGAGGGGTGGCTGCAAGCTTGGCAAGGGAAACTTCACGTGGATAGAGGCGGAAAAAAGTCTTCTCCTAAGTGTGATTCAGCACTGCACAAGGTTGTCTCAGGATGTCATGGAACAGTTTGGAGACATTCAGCGTCTGGTGGGAGAAGGCACTGAGCCACCACACCTAGGTTTGATGCCAGTCAAAGAAATAAATTATAAATATGTTTGAAATGATGATACTCAAAGGAAGATGGGTGAGGAGCTTTTCTCCTCTTGGCCTCATAGCCAGAACAAGGACTGCCAGTGAAATAAAGGGCACTAAAAGTAATAACAGCAAATTTTTTCCTGCATTACGAAATATTGGATAAAACCTTGAAGTTACAGTTTTAAAAGATTGATACAGGTGTCTGGAGAATTACAGGGATAAGTAGAATAAGAAGAGCTTTGTTAGTCACAGTGCCAGAATAGGCAGATAAGAAGAGAGATAGAACTCCGCGTTTTGGTTTTAAAGAAGTTCTAGACATCTGAAACTCATATGAATTCTACGTCAGGGCAACTTAGGCCTTGTCTCTCTGCTGCAGAATATATTCAGCAGTCCCAGACAAGAATTTATATTTTAGGAAATCCAAAACAATCCCTTCTAAAGCAATAGAAAAGCGCACACAAGTTTTTATAAAATGGGATCAAATTTTTGCTATAGAAAGATATGATATTCAATTTTATATGATATATAAGATCCAAAAAGTATTAACAGAGGCATCAAATAACAATCAAAGAAATTTTCTTTCTTTACAGCTAACAGCCAAGGTAAGAAAATTTTCTTTATTCATTAAATAATTGATCAATACAAAAGGACTAAAACCTCTCTGTTTCACTTAAAGCCATGCATCATACAATTTTGCGGGGAAGTATGAGCACAGGTGATGCCAATCTGTATCAAAATACCGTATGCTACTTGCAAACATGGCTAGCAGTGATGTTTGAGTCTGTCAGAATAAGCTTTGCCTTTCCTGATGTGAACTGAGTACCTTCTCCTCTGAGAAATGCTTCTGCTGACTCCACTGGAGCTCTGGGGCTCAGGAGTGCTTCCTTGTCTTGGCTGGGGTTTCCTGGCCCCAGGACATGTGGATGAGATCTGTGTCCTCAAATCTCCCATGTTTCTTGAGGCTGACTTTTCATCAGGTGGAGCCCAGGCGTGGGGATGAGGAAGGACAGGGTTCCCCAGCCTGTAGGACTCCCCAAGACCACCAAGGGAGTGCACCTGGAGCTCACGCCAGAAGGTAGGAGCAGCCACTGTGATTTATTCCTTCCTCCAACAAAAAATGGTGCAATCACTGCTCAGTTTAGCAGAGAATTTAAACACACCAAATTTACATATGCATATACATCTGAAGACATCATGAGAGGCCTTTAAATGCAGGCTAGGGCCACTTGGACAGTTGAAGCATCATTGAATACATGGACATTTCTTCTTTTTCTTTTTTCATTTGTATGGAGCTGTATGAAAAGTGTAGCAATCCAGGCTTAAAAAGCAATTAAAAATAATTTTATTAAAAATTACAGGCTATTAAAGATATATCTGAGCAAGAAGACAGAGTTTTGTTCTATTGATTTTTCACTACTACAAAAGGCAAACTGGTAAAATGAAGTCAGGTAGGCATTAGGTGTGCAGCACTGATATTCATAACTGGAGTCATGATGAAAGACCACAAAGTCTTATTGAATTTCACAACACTTTCAAAAATTCTATCATTATCTATTTATGAGGCTCATTTAAAGGCCTCAGCAGAACTCAGCAACTGAAGATTGTATAAAGAATGAAATTTTAAGGAGCAGTAAATATTCAAATTAATATAAAACCCATAAGATTTAAAATTCACTATAATACTGCAGTGAACTTCTTGCAAGGTTTCTCAATCTTATTTTACCATCAGCTCTCTGAACTGTGGTCTGAACAAACCCAGTTAAATTAAAAATGATAGAGTTCAAAAGCTCTCGAGACTCATGTTGATATTCAGATACTGTGGCGTTTAGACATACATATTACACTGGTTTAATTAGCTATCAAACAGCAATCTCTGCACTTTAGGAAAGGGAGCACTTCACAAGAAGTAGTCAAGAAGTTTGCTTGTGCACTTATGAAATATACAAATATGCCTGGAAATTAATCTGTGCACTCTTCCATCTCCCCTACAAATGATGTCTGCTCATACTACAGCCTTGAAACCACTTCCTTTAAATTTGCCATGTGCTTCACTTCTTCTGAATGTTACAGCTTTTCATAACTGGTGACTCATTCATTTCCCATATGTATTGTTTTTAAAATATCACTGTCAGGGAAACACATAGCATTATTTCAAGTGAAACAACATTTCTCTGTTTTTTTCTATTAATGAATGACTCTATTGTAATAATATTAGCTCTGCTGAAAAATAAGACAATACATGAGGTAATTTTATAGCAATTCCCACAGCTTTATTGCTTAATAGTCATGCAGAATTCTTTCACTTCTAATTTCTTTTACCCACCAACACTATAATCTAGTGTATGCTTATTTTACTTCTGTAATGTCCTCATTTACCCTTATAAATATCCTTTTATCTTTCAGTTTTGACTCTCCTTGACTTATGAGACTTTTGATAAACTTCAAGATGTCAAAGGTTCCCAGTTTTTACTGAAGATGCTCTTATTTTTACAGTCCGTCTCCTCGTGGCGAGCATTCCCTGGAGAGTCATGTTTCAGGCAATTGGAAGGCTCAACATTAGGACATGTAAATGTTTAAATTATGGCTTGCAGATCAATGACAAGAAATAGGACATCTATTTCTGGTAACATTGTGGATTTATAGTTATGAGTCAAGGCTAATGCAAGGTGAACTCCTCCCTTTATGATCACTGCCACAAATGCATTAGCTCATCCATGAATTTAAAAATCGACCTCCAGACAGTTAGTTGGTAATTTGGCACCTTGCTTTGATTGTATACAATTTAACAAAAGAACATCCAGCACTAATTCAACAGTAATATTGCTTCTGCCTTTCAGGAATGATTTATTCATTTGGATATGATGTCCAAATTGCATTTTCTAAAGGAAGGGTGTTTACTTTGTTTGCAGTTTATTGCATTACTTCTCAAGGACATGACAAAAGTAAAATTGTTGCTACTGATTATTAGGTTGAATGCAAATATGTCCTGAATGATGGTCCTCTGTATAGAAATCCCTGGGGGTGGACAAGTGGGTAGGAGGGTGGTTGTTTCACTGTGCTTTCAGCATACCTCATGCACTTTTCAGCATACCTCATGCACTTTACAGCATACCTCACCTGGAAACTACTGCCCCAGCTATCAGCCACATAAAACAGACAAGGGTTTCGCACACCAGCACTGCAGACCCCTACGGATGCACCAGACCTTCGTGCTGCCTCATCCTTGCAGCTGTAGTATGGGCATCTCAGCACTTCTCAGGGTCCACCACACCAGAGGCTCTGCCTTGCCTATAGTGCAGTCTTGTGCTGTTGTAGTGTCAGAGCTGTTTTTCACCAGTAAAACAGGCTTGGGGTTGCCTAAGTTACAGACATCGAGTTGTACACTGATGTACCAAAATGTATTGCACTGTCTTCTGTACAGCAGATCCCATCCTTACTTTGGTCCTAGAGGAAAAGACTTTCCATTCCTCACCATTGCCTGCAGTGCTGATGGAAGGCTTGACTTACTATTATGTACAATGTTTTTATTGTCAGGGCAGAACTAAGAGTTTAGAAAGTGGATCATTGTACTTATATTTTAACATTAACTATATATTTATTGTTACCTTTTTAAACGCACAGCATAACTGTTCAAGTGTCAGAGACTCCTTACATTATTGACATTTCAGATGAATGACCTCCTTAGTTATTGGCTCTCTTCTCAGCTTACTCTTTCTGTCTGGGATTTGCACTAAGCTTAGCCACTTGCTGCCTAAATCCTATGAAAATTCATCACATTGGTTATTGTCACTAAGACTGTCTGGGATGTGGGCACCCAAACACAAACTAACATTCATTCTTGTCCTACTTCGCAGCTGTAGCTCTGCTGGACACTTTGTGAAGAGCACTTCAAAAGGATATTCTCTAAAGATGGCTATCTGCTCTACTAAGGAGGACATGCAGATGTAGGTCTAAGATGTAAATATCACTGCAGCTGTGAATCTCCCATTGACTACTTAGTGAGGGCTCAGCCCTCTCAGTGTTGTGTACTGGGGCTGCAGGTAGCTAGTGAGAGGACATCTGAAAGGATGCTGCGTGTTGGACAGCAAGGCAATTCCTGTCCTGGAACTGAGCTGTTGCTGTACATACTCTTTTTCTTCTGTGGCTGCGTGTGAATAGACAAAACTGAGAATGCTATCCAGAGGATTATTGTAATTTTTTAGTTGTGGTTTCCATTTGTTTGTTTGTTTGTTTGTTTTGTGTTGGTTTTATTTTGAAGATAAGTGCAGAAGTCTCTCTTTCCCGCTCTTTCTCACTCCTTTTCTCACTGCTTTTCATTAATTTCCTTTGGCTGCTAATCTGTGGGGTATTTCCATGTCGAAGGTAAGTAGCACTGGGGGTGATTCTCTTTCCCCTTTCTGCTCTTTGCCATTTCTTAGGGTACCCTCGTTTACACTGTAGCCTTCCAGTACCTGTAGTCTTCCAGTATGCAAAGCCTCTTGCTCCCTACAATGTGCATAATAAATCTTCACTGCTGAAAAACTTACTGGGGAAAAGTGATACAGCTGTACGGTAGGGGATCAAAGAAAGGCTCTGTCTCACCTTGAACTCACTCTATTACCTTATCTGGATCTCAGAAAGTACTTAGATTTCCTCCTTCATATAAATTCTTCTAAGTGTTTGCACAACAGAAGATGGGCAGCTCAGATACCAAAGATTTGCAACAGAAGTGAATTTGCAGCACCCTGCCTTGGCCTTATAGTTCCACAAGCAAAAATTGGAAAATGGACGAACAGTATCAGAGACTCTTCAAATACTATGGAAGTAGAATCTTTGTTGCTGCTTCCACAGTTTTAAAGCTAAGACCATGGGAAATCAAAACCCACTACAATACCACCATCTTTACTTTTGAAACATTTATTTTTATTTCCACACATTATTCAGCTTTTTATTGGCAATGTCACTTCTGTGGCCACAGCGGTTGTGCCAGACACAAGGAGTATGTACCAACAGAACAAGAGGGAATGGTTTCAAACTGAGAGAGAAAGTTTAGATTAGATATTAGGAAGAAAAATCTTAACTGTGAGGGTGGTGAGGCACTGGAACAGGTTGCCCAGAGAAGTTATGGACTCTCCAACACTCCAGGTGTTCAAGGCCATGCTGGATCTGGGATCTGAGCAATTTGGTCTAGTGGAAGGTGTCCCTGTTCATAGCAGGGTATGTGAAACTAGATGATCTTTAATTTCCCTGCCAACTCAAACCATTCTAGGACTCTATGATCTGTTCTGTTCATTTCCTAAGGCAAAACTTTCCTCTTGGGTCCCTTTAGTATTCTCTTGAGCAGATCTTGAGACTGCGGTATAAACTGCAGGGTGCTTCTGCTTTGCCTTTAGCAACTGTGGTAACTGCAGTGAAGGCCTTTTGGTCCCCAAAACTCATCTCAAAAATGGGAGAGGAGTAAAGGTAGTGCAAAGGACTTTCTCAGAGAAAAGGAGGATTTGAGAGTGAAATCCCAAGACTGACTTTGGACTTTGGAATTGCAAATATGTTTTCCTCATGTTCGGTATTGATTTTGTGCCCTGATGGCCAGATGAATGAAAAATTCCTTTCAAAACCTGTTGGAAAGAACCTGTTGGATGGCAGGAATAGTATTCTGAATTATACTCTGGATAGCCTCATGGTAGGGGGATACTAGGAATAATTCCACCTGCCAGGCACTTACTATGTGTCAATGATAACCCAGATTTCCTAGAATACAACTTCTGACTTAAAATGTAATTTTAATGTTGAAAGCATTTATTCTTTGCAAATTTAGTTCAATTCTGTCTGCTTGGCACGGCTGATAAATTTCCAGCCTCCATAATCAAGCATTTACTAGAATTGTAATCTAGTTATTTTAACCTAGAAAGGGATTAGTAGGGCCTAGTAGTTTCTCAAAATTGCTCATCTCCTAAAGCAGGGCCAAAGATGACACTGTCTTTCAGATTCACTTAAAACTCCTGCTGAAATGAAAGGGAGTTTCACATGTGCAAGGACCACAATGTATGCTCAGGCTCTGGCACTGCTCTCAGGCTGCTGGTTTAAAAATGTGATATGTCCAAACTGGAATTAAAGATCAAGACACCAAGCCCCACCTTTCATCCCACATATGGATTGCAAGAAGGCTGTGCTGGAAAACATTCTCACAATATTCTAGCTTTTTTGTAAGATAACTCAAAAACCAGTAGTTTGTTATTAAATAATTTGATTTTTATTTCACTGGGGACTGCACTAATTTATAAATTGTAGCAGTTGCATTTTTAGATTTTCCCTGCTTCTACCACATATTAGATTTGGAAATTCTCTGGTACAAATGAAAACACTGTGTTTTTCTTTCTGAGAGCATTAGGTAGGCAAAACTAAAGTTTTGGTTTAAGGAAAATGTGCTAAAGAATCTTTTTGCCCTCTCATTTATTCAAAGTTGAATCTTCTTTTGTATTCTGCCATTGGGTCACTGTGAATACCACAGACACGTCTAAGGATCTTGGTGGCCTTTTCAAGCATGATACATTTGATAATCTCACCACTATGTGTAAGTAACGTTGACTGTGAAAAGCTGCACTGGAGTAATGGTAGAAGTTGAGTCTCTTTCATGGGTCACAAGGCTGTAATACAGAGTGTGAGTTATCCTCTCAATGACTCGACTCACTGCGCTGCTTGGACCTCTTGTTCTAGAAGTCTCTGGACGAAGAGGACATGAACACAAAACAGTCAGACCACTTCTTAGACAAGGTGGAAGAATGCTGTGTCATATGTCATTTTAATAGGTAAATTCACCTCCTATAGATTAATTTTTTTGCTGCCATCTGCAGATGTGCTTATAACATGGACATGGACAAAACTGTTACTGGAAAATATATCTAGATATTATTGCCCTTTAATCCCAGCAGGCTGCACTGCTGCAAAATCAAATGTCTGTCTAATCAACTGAAACTAATTAAATAGCAGCTTTCAAAGTCATATTGATTCAGCTTTACAATTCCCCCACTTTTGTAACAAGATAATGCTAAGCTTAAATTTTTGTGTAACTACACAAAAAAGTGCTACCAAAAGCTATAATCCAAAATAAGAAAATCCAGCTAAGCCTTTTTTTTTTTTTTTAAACTTCAGGAGGCCAGAGATATTGATGGAGAACAGCATTTTCTTCTCTCTCAGGAAACTTCCTACCAAGAGTTGCCTCCACTGTTTGAAATAAAATTTCTTAGTAAAGTGTGAAAGAGTTTGAAGTTGGCAGAATGTTTGGGAAATTTTTACAGCTGTTTTCTCTTGAACAAAAATTCATCTTCCACTTCATCTCTGACATTGTTTGTTGGGCAGTAACTAGTGGGGAATATTGCCAGCTAGCAGAGAGGACAGGGCCTAATGGAGGAAAGTTTCACTTTAGAACCCTGAGAGTGCCATAAGCAGAGGACCCTGGCTACCATACAGGTTTGCTGGTTCCACAGGTCAACATTGCAGAGGGCTCATTGGCAGAAGTGTGCTTAAAACTTCTCCAGAAATGTGTGCTTTTAACCTTAAAACTGTAGTCCATAGGTAGGGATAGGCTATGCCATTTCTGCACAGAGGATCAGGTGCTTGTGTAAACAGGGAAGGTCTGATGAAGGTGGTGCAATAAAGGGTGTAACTCGTGTAGGGTGACAGCAGAGCAGAAACAGACACAGGATGGCTTAATAGATCAATTATCTCCTGACCTTAAAAAAATGTATTCTAATAAAGAGGTTACTTTTTCAAATGGCGAAAAATTAAAGGAAATATCAATGTAGAAATCTCCACAACTTGCAGTTCTAGAAATAGAAATACATAAATACACAACATATATTAAGTAATATAAAATATTATATACAACATAAAATGTATAATTTATATTACATATTCTGTTATATGATGTATGAACATATAATTTATCACATATCATACACCTTAAAATGTATTGAATATATTAATAGTATATGTTATATATTATATATTACATTAATAGTATATAACATGTATTATATATTACATTTCTGCATTCTGGAAGGAATCCTTCAGCACATTTTAGGACGAGACTCAACAAGGTAAGAATCAACCAAAATTCAGCCCAATGTGCAAACAGGAGGAGCTGAAAGTTTTTTCTCTAATATTTCTTTTAAGTGACAAATGCTATAAAAAGCTCATTATATCGTTAAAGCGAATCTTACAGAAAGGATTAGCGATCTTGTAGAAAACAAGCATGCCATTCTAAGATTCTGTGAATATGGGTGGTGCAAATTGTTCTATGGAAAAAGCCTATTTGTCCCCTTGGAAGGGGACTGAACCCATGTGCAGTTCAAAGCAAAGGCACCTTCACAGACAGGTGCTTCCCTGATGGTTCACAAATGCCCCTTTGGTACTGCGGATCAACACAGAGGGAAGATGAGCTTCTAAAACATGGAATCTATAGAAAATTCAAGGCAGAGAGAGTGTCCAGGATGCTGAGGAGAGGTATGAAATCCATGTCAGACCCCTCTGGGCTATGGGAACACGCCTCGTGCTTTTTGGGACACAGAATGTCAAACCTCTCCTGCAGTTCGGTACTTAATGCCTTTCCTTACAAAGTGTTAGAGCAGTCAAGCCTTTATCTAAAAGCCCTGACAATGCTGTAGAATGTTAACATTTCCTTCAGAGCTTTTTAAAGGTAAGACTTCATTTTTACCAATTCCTTTTTTAAATCAACATTTAATTGCTTACTTGAAAAGAGGGGAGATGGATGTTTCAAGGAATCCCCCAGCTGCTATCTACTAGTGCTGGGCAGGCTAAGGAGACTTTTTTTTCCCCAAGCCTCTTTGATTTATACCATGTACTTAAACACTCATTAGAGTGAAACCCAGAACAGGAATCTTCCCCCATATCAGATTGTTTCAACAATTAGCCTGTGGAGGCATCCACCCGTTCTCACTTGAGCGTGTCAGTGATTCATATTGCATGGCTGTGCAGGAGCTGCGACAGGCAGGACAGGCACATGCACTCCCCACACACAGCCACCAGCTGACAGAGCCCTGGCTCTCTCCAGGGTCCCCCCCGCACGAGGCTGTGGTCTCCTCACTGCCCTGTCCTTGCCTCCTCACTGGCCTGTCCTTGTCTGTGGTTGTACCCCCAGCCCAAAAGCCCTCATCTCTCTGGTGAGGTGGGTTCCAGCCCCACGGCAGGGCGAGCTCTTGGCACTTCTGCACAAGGGCACAGGAGATGGGCAGCACTTACCTGTGAAAATCATCAGACACAGAGTTTAAAGGGCAGACAGGAGAGGCTCTTCATGGACGGAGCAGGACTCAAACAGCACCAGCCCCTTTTATCCCATTTTTCCTCTGTTTTACCTCTGTTTTCCAGTGTTTGTTTCTCCCCAGTACCACTTCATCCCTCTCTTTCACCACCTTTGTTCCCTTCTCTTAACATCCCATCCAAAATTCTCTTTCCCAATATAGAATCTTGTTCCTGCAGGCAATTCCTCCCCAAGTTTAAAGTGATCTGGGCAGAGTCTCTCCCATGGATTCATCCTGAGGGATCTCACCCAGCTCATGGGGTGGCTGCTTCCAGTGAAACCCAGAAGGGGCCAGGGTTGGGGAATCCACTGGCACCAGTTGATTTAATGTGGCTCACCCCTGCCACAGGCCTCCCTGCTCCTTTTTCAAGCCTTTTTTTTTACCACAGAACCCAACAAACATTTGAGTAGACCCAGTAGAGGGTAGAAGTATGCCACGGCCATGTTTATTTTGGCTGGTCCTCAAGGAGCTTAATGCCTCAATATTCTGCTCTCTGGAGGCAGACAGTCAGCAACCCAGAGACAGAGATCCCTTCAGGGAGTGGGGAACACTCTGTTCATGCCAGTCATACGTAGATGTTTGAGTTAGACCCTAGGAAGCAGCCAGCCCATCATGGCTTCCTTTGGAGAGCAGGACCAGGTTGGGATCCCTCTGGGCAGGGGTAGGGGAAGTTCCACCAGAGTGAGGAAGATGTGTGGGAAGAGGGTGGACTGCCTGAAGGAGAAAACAAGGCTCCAGAAGAAGGCAGTAAAAGCACTAAAAAACCCCCCATGTCTTTTCATATAACTGGGAGGAAACAAAAAGTCTCCTTGGGCATCATGAAAGCCTGCTATCAGAGGGCAGTTTTTGATAACCTTTCAGTATTGATTAATCAGTTGCTGTGTTCATTTGAAACAAAGCCTGTGGCTTGTTCAGGAGGTAGCAGCATTGCAGCTTAGTAGTGTCCAAAATACCATATCACCATCAAGGCTAATTTAACACTGATGAGATCAATAGGGTTCCTAGGGCTAGGAGCAGATGAGAAACATGGCTCATTACATGCTGCTCTGGTTCTCCAAGTGAAGATAAAAAATGTGCAGTAGGGTGAGAGAAAACGGATTTGGAAACTGGAGTCCTGAAAAGCAGCCAGGTACTTTTGGCTTGCTCCAGTGGATCCCCTGAAGTGACATCCCTGAAACAGGGATAGAAAACTGGGAGAGGCTGCTTTCTATATCTGACTTCCTCAGGTGTGCCCCCTGACTGGAATGTTCTTTTTTTGGCTGTTTTTGTCAGCACTTGTTCACTTTCCCTTTCTTCTCTCTCCCTCTACAAAACATACAAAATCCAAGTTTTCTCTACAAAGGTAAGCATCTATGCAACCCTATTACCTTCGGTGATACCAACACAAGCATCACTTTTATATAGAAATGCTGGATATTGCCTGGTAAATATTGCCTCCTGCTATGGAGCTCAGAGTTAAGACACAAAAACACCTGGAGTCTTGAAAGAGGGAAGTGACAATGCTCACACACTGAAGTGCAGGCCAGGTGCCTGCATGGCATGCCGCAGATGCCTGTGCCATGCCAGAAGCAAAAGGTGAAATTCTTGTCCCTTCTGGGAGTTAAGTATCTTTGTCAGCCCTGGATGGAAAGCATAGACCCCTGAAAGCAGTAGTTGTATTCTTTTGTTCAAAGTATTAAATGAGATGAAAGGAGAGTGTGTACCTTTTCACAGTTTAAAAAGGGAGAACCTCGTTTCCTATACCTGCTTAATAATTGAACTAGCAATCTATGCAGCAGACTAATAGAGTGCTCAGCAAGAAATTGGGAGCAATCAATTCCCTTTTCTCCCTGCCTGAAAGAATTCAGCTTCAAGTTGCTGCAGCATGGTCAGTCAACAGTGACAGTATCACATTCCTACATGTCCCTTCTTTCCCTACTTTTTCTTGCAAGTAGCACAACTAGGGTACAACAGACATGGATTGGCTTTTCATTCTCTCTCTACTTCTAGTACCATCCTAGAAAAGCCCGTGTAGTCCTTCCCTCCTCTTGCAATTACTGTGCCACTGTGACATTTGAAGGCTAAAGTTTGGTTTAATTCTAGTACTTTTTAGGTTAGACAAGCAAAGATGATCAGGACAGCCTAGGTCTTCTGGTCTCTATCAGAGGATGCTGACACTTCCTGCATAGGTCCAAGGGTATGATATGTTGACTGAAAAGCGTTCAGGGGTTTCACATGGCCAGACTATTCCCTTTTGGTTTTCAGGTTCACACTCAGCCTGTCATTGCAGTGATGAAGAGGGAGCTTCGGATGGCCCCTGAGTGATTTATTTGAGAAGTGTTTATTTATAAATTCCTATCTGGCACATATATCATCAACAATCATATTTCATGGTAATGGCAAAGACAGTCTGTGTAATAATCTCAAAGAAGCAGTAATTTGCTCCATTTAGAGAAAAGATGAAGAATTTTGAAACAGGGCTGGCTCTCCTTCCCAGAAGCACTACTCCTCTCCATGGTAAAAATGGTGTAGTTCATGTAAGAATCTTCCTACTTGAGAAAGATAGCCAAAAAATGCATTTGGATCATGATTTCTTTTCAATTGCTGAACACTGTTGCACGCAATGGTGGCAGTTTCAGGCAATATAATGTGATATTTTTGTACCTTGTTAGAGATACTTTGTTCATCTTTTTTTTTTATCCATCCCATTTAACTTCTCAGCAATGTCACACATGGATCTGGAGATGGGACTTAGTGAGCTCAGGAGACTTTCTAGCAAGTTAGATCTAGCAGGCTGGGGATGGGCACAGCACCAAGGCTTTGCCTCCCCAATTAACTTTTGTTTCTCTACACCTTTGGAGCTGTACTGGAAGTTGCAGTGGTTCTTCCCACAGTCACATAGAACCAAAGAAGCCCCACAAGGTTTGAAGCTCTGGAGCAGAGCCCCACATCAGGGAAGTTGCCCTCAGCTGAATTATCTGGGAGTGGCCGGCTGCTGCATGCCAGCCCCTGCTCCCACTGCTGCTGCCCCACCAGCTGTAAGCCCATGGGATTTTGCCTACACGGGCCTCCCTGTCTGCAAAGGGGCTCAGCCTTCCCATTCCCAGCATCCTGTGTTTGTGACTGCTCCTTGAGTGTTTCCTCCTCACTGCAGTCCCTTTTCAGGCCATAAGAATAAATATAGAAGAGTAGGGTCCTAGAGACTCACGAGACTTTCTGAACACTGCAGCCACGGCACAGAATCCTGAAAGAGAAAAAATGCCCTGGAAAAGTTAACAGCAAATTGAAAACAGGGTTGTATGGGGTATAAGACCTCATCCTCTCAAGAATTTCCATGCAAGATAACTTTCAATCAAATAACACAGAGCTCAATGAGCTCAAATAAAAAATGAACAGAGCTCAGCTAAAGCTAGAATCAATAAAGTAAAGAATTTAATGACCTGTTCATCTTAGTATCATGTAATTGAGCCCAAATGACATTTAAGCAGAAAGAAAACTGGCCTTATGGTTTGTTAATAATTACTCGCATTCCAGTAACAAGCCTACAGGAGTGTTCCTTTAAATGCATGTTGTGTGTCAGCATTAGTGCCTACTCCAAGTAAGGGTAACTGATGAACTCCAGCCATGAAAGAAGAATCAAATACAAATTAAATATTTAATGGCTTTAGCAAATGCAGTGGAAGAAGATACATAAATTACAGGGGAAAAAAAAAAAAAAGAATCCCCAAAGTAAGTAGAACTTAATTCAGTAGCAACCTGGTTTAAGGGTTTTCAGACACTTTTATTTTGGAGAGTTGCATGATAGTAACATTTCCAGTTCAGGAGTTCGTAAGCCCCCATTTTTCAGTATGTTTTCATGAAGCAAAAGTTAAGTATCATTAAAAAAAGTGCACTAGAGTTACACAGTACCGTTTGTATGTATGCTTTTGGTCTGCAAATAAGTTCATCTGCAGGTTTTGAGACTCATGATTTCTTTATTCCAATTAATCAATAATACACAAAATTACGAAGCATTATATCAAGCTGTAGAAGGGCATTTCCTCAGTTAACTAACAGTGATGTTCAATGGAACTAACTGAATAATAACACACAAAATACATAGGACTAATTAGGGAAAGAAAATGTTTTCATTTTTGAAGAAAGTCTACGCATCTGCCTGAGATGATACTTTTCCTGATTATTTCTGTCTTCTCAGGCTAGGAAGATAGTGCTGAATCATTGTACAAGGGGAAGAATTACTTATATTGCAGTAGAGTGGGGGTTCCTTCCTTGTTTTGGTTGTTTTTTTTTTTTTTTTTTGGGTGGATGGGGGGGTTTTTTGTTTTGTCAGGA
>VZRS01014571.1:834644-863023 GCA_013398055.1 Ifrita kowaldi | reverse complement strand
AGGAGCGGGGGCGGCGCCGCCCGAGGCCCCTCCCGGCCGTTGCCGCCGTTGCCGCCGTTGCCAAGCGCCCAGAGCCGCCTCAGCCCCGGCCCTGCCGCAGCCCCGGCTCTGCGCGGCCCCTCCGATGCCATGGAGAGCCTGTACAGCCCCTCCGCCGCCTCGGTGCTGGCCGAGCTGCAGTGGGAGCCCGGCTTCGCCATCCCCGTGGCCAACGCCGAGAACAAGGCGCTGGAGGACGAAGTGAGCGCGGGCCCGCGGCCGGCAGGGAGAGGAGACCGCCCTTCCCCCGGGGCCGGGAAGGGAGAGATGGAGGGATGGATGGAAACCCCACGAGTTCCGCGGAGCTGCCCGGGGAATCGGGAGGGAGATCCCCGCCTCCGAGCGTGGGACCCGCGCACCTGCATCCCCGGAGCCCCTCGGGAGCAGCAGTGCGAGTTGTGCGTTCCCGTAGCAAAGCTCCGGGTTTTCTCCTGAAATCCCTCATTTCACTGCTTTGGAGGAACGTAGTAGCTACTTCTTACGTTATTTTTTCATTAATAATTGCAATGACTATTTTTAGGTAGTTGCAGGTAATAAGCACTCAACCGCAAACAGTAACTTGACGATTCTAACTCTTAAACAGCTCCAGAAGATGCTAAAGGAAAAAGAGAACCTCCAGAACGAGTTGACCAACTTTGAGGAGCGCATAGAAGCGATGACATCTCATTTGAAAAACGTGAGACAAGAGATAACCTTCTCTCAGGTAAATCGCCACCTCAAGCAGATCTGTTTTGTCAAACAGACCTGTAACCTGAGTATCTCTCTGTGGCTGGTGTCCCTGGTTTATTTTGCCAGCTTTGTTAGAGATTTGTTAGGCCTTTATTCCAGGATTTCCACAAGAAACAAAAGTTAAACTCTGTATCTCAGTGATTTTATTTAATGGTCATTAAGACCATCCAAATTCAAATTACTGTACCTAGGAAAAAGCCAGGAAGGCTGCATTTTAGAATTCTTCCTGAATGGGGACTTTCGTAGGTATTAATAAAAAAAAAATTGGCCAAGGAAAACACCAGTGCAAGAGAAAAATAAATTTATAAGCTTTATAATGGTGAAGAATTAGTTGTGAAATGCTGGTGAAGACTTAATTCACAGACATGAAAAATGAAGTGAGATGGTCAAGATCTAAGTCTTTACTTACACTCTGAATTAACTGACCAAAAGGGCTGGTTTAGATTTCTAAAGAGTCTTGAGACCAAGATTTACACCTTTCAGATAAAATATCCTGGGTGAAAAAGTCTTAAGAAACTCCCCTGCCGCTGAACAACTTCTTAATTTTTTTTGGTGCTAGATTCAAGTGTTAATTTGAACTAAAAGAAAGAAAGGTTAGACAGTACATAAATACTGCTACAGGCCAGCAGGGGAGGTCACAGAGCAATAAAATATTTTTTTGCTGTGCCTCCTGAATCTGATGTAAAGTCAGTGGTGATCAAGAGACAAAGATTTTGATGTTGAAAGTTTAAGATCCTGAATCTTGGCTGAAAAACCTTAGAATTGAGTTTTTAGGGCTATAAAAGGTTGATCTGTGGATACTTGATACAAGGTATATATATCTATACATAAGAATACATGTATTTGAGATACTAAAATCAAACCAATAAATTTTCTCTGAAAATTCCTTTATTTACATGGTGAAACCACGCCATGTCTGACTTGGGATTTGATTTTATGTAAAAAAAAAAAAAAAGGTTTGTTGATGTATGCCTTTTGTTTATTATAAAATACTGAACTTTATTATTCTGCAGTCTCTTTACAAAGCCAAAGAGAATGAAATTGAAACTGAACATCACTTTAAAGCCCTTGCTGAGAGAGAATATGGACGTCTCAAAAACGACATTAAACGACTGAAAGATGAGATAGCTTCCTTGAGGCAAAAGAAGAACATTCAAGAAGTAAGGCTTGAAATTTCTGGAAGAGAACACCTATACTGCAGAATTTTATGGCTTGTCCTCACTTGCACATACAGCAACAGTAGTATAAGTCAAGAATAGCTAATTATAATTAAAGCTTATAAACTGTAGTAGATGATCTGGATGGGCTTTTCCCTGTGTAGGGGAGTGACACTGAGGATCTCCTTGCATAGACTGGTCAAGACTTAGCAAATATTAATTAGGTATTGAAAGAGTTCTGTTCTTAATGCCAGATACACAGCTACACATCCATATCATCATATTTCTAATTCTAACATGTATTTTCTTACTGGTTTAAAAATTAAACTGTCAGTGGCAAATCTTCTCTACATAAAATGGACTTGGGTCATGATTTCAATATCAAAAATTTGTTTTAAGTTACAAAGGAATCTAATGCTACCCAATCACAGGTGGTTTTCTTGGTTTAGAACTGTCCCTTTTCTTTCTATTCATTATTTAATTTTTTTTTAAATTTGCTCTTTTTCTTCTGATTAAGGCTGTTTGTAATCTCCAGTCTCTCAGAATGGGTAGCAGGATGAAGATATTCACACTATTCAGCTGGATCTAGATTCTCTCATTTTTGTGTCAGGAAGTCTCTTCACAGTCACATGAAGAGGTCATATTTGAAAATTGATATGTAGGATAAGGGTCTAACAACTCGGCCGTAATGAGTGAGAGAGAAACTTTACCTTTACCTTTTGATGCCTCAGATCAGTTTATTGTGTGGAACGAATACCCTGCATATGGGTATATCTTGCCAGAGGTTGACTTTTCTGTTTAAAAATTTAAATTAATTTAAAATTATTTGCATTTTAAATTTGTGGCAACCTACTGTCTTGTTTCTTCTTAAGACCAGGATGTCCAATAGCATTCCTCAAGTATAACACACAATTATTAAAAAAGAAAACTATCAATTCTGTGGGCAAGATGTGGGTAGAATTGTTACACTAGCTTGAACTGGTTGCTTCAATTACTATTCAATGATTATTAGTCATTTGATATTGAACCTTTAATTTTCTCTTATTTTATTAGAACACTATAAATAAAACCACTAAGAAGCTGGAGAACTTAAAACAACAGATGAACTGTGATGAGGAACTTCTGGAGAGCTGGATAAAGGAATTAAATCGTACAGATAACGATGCTATTGCAATCCAGAAGTATGCACAGCAAGATGAAGGGAAGCTAGGAGTAAGTAGAACAGACAGCAATTTTCAGAAACCAAATGGAGAACCATTTTATCACTTGAAGACCTTGTTACGTTATCAAGTCAGATAAAAGGAAGACAAGATTTTGTACAACACTGCTTTGAATCTGGTTTCCATTTAGCACAACAGTGCAATTCCATATGAGGCTCATTCTGAAGTTCAGAGAGAACAGATTTTACAACAATGAGATGCATAATTGAAGACATTAATTTGCTTGTTCATCTGAGTCAAATTTAAAATTTTTGAGAGGCTGCACAAATAGGTAATAAAGTCTAGAAAACAGTGCCACTGAATTAAGAGTAGTTTATTCAAAAATTCACACCAAGTATGCATGAATAGTGTAGGATTTCCCTTTAGAACTGAATTTGTTAATATTGCTGAGAACAAAGTACAGCTACTTCAGTAAAGCTACCTGGAATAATGGAAGATATAAACATATTTATCTGTATAAAGAGAGATTCCAGTCAAAAGCTCAGAGTTTATAAGGGTGAGTTCCTGAGCATATTATTAATGTAGAGATAAGCAACCCTGGTTATGATTCTTTTTAGCCTTTAAATAGAGTGAGGAGAAATTTGATTTTTACTCATTGAATACTTAACCCAGAAACTTTAGTTTGCATAAACAGTCTCGCTGCTGTATGCCACGGACACCACACACACATTTACACACTGTGGAGAGTTACTTTGGCCTTGCTGCACTCTGGTTCTCATGGCCACTTGTATTGACTGAAAATGTGGGAGGCTACACTCTCAATTTTTTGTTCTCTAAAACACAATAAAATTGATGCCTCAATAATCCAACCCCTGATTGTAGCAGGGCTTCAAGAATTTATACGATGTGATCTATTTATTTTCAAATACTTCATTTTCAAATATTTTCATGTCCTTTCGTTTTAGGCATTAACCCTTCAAATAGAAAAGTTGACCATGCAAGCAAATCAGAAGCGCAGAGCTCTGGATAATGAGCTTACAGAAACCATGACAGCTCAGGTTTGTGCTTAAGGTTCTCAGAGATCCCTTGTTTATATGTGACATTTTTAACATCAGAAATCATGGGGGTGCTTTCTTCTAAACAGATGGAGCTTGACAGAGCAGCTGAAGACTTTCGCAGGGTTCATCAAGAAAGGCAAGAAGTCATCAGGCAGTGGGAGAATGCAATTCAACAGATGCAAAAAAGAGATCAGGAGATTGATCATTGTGCTTTGGTAAAACTGCTGTAACTGATCCATATCTGGGTTTTAGGGTTATTTTGTTGTTTGGTTTTTTTTAACATGAAAACTACAGTATAATTTAATGAGTAGCTAATGCTTTACTTGAACTTTCAAAGTGCACAATTTTCACTGAATAGCAATAAACCTGTCAGGTAAAGTAAGCATCACTAATGGTGGTAATTTTCCTGTTTAATTTCATCTGTTTCAAGTCTACCTGAAGTTTTGCTTAGCTTTTTTTTTTTCCCAATTCAATCAGTCAAGAATTATTTTATTTTCATAAGAGTTTACAGTGTCTTTTTGTTTTTAAATTATTATTTTGGAAATTTCCAGTCCAAGACAATTTTAGTGTTTGGTGTGGTATATCCATGGAATAAAGTAATTTTAAGAATGATATCTGGACTGTCTCAGGCAAGTAGTAATCATAATAGGAATTGATCTTCTGGTTGCATCCTTCATTAATCTAACACATCTTAACTAATGCAAGCAAATCTAAAATGTTTTTATTCTGATAGCTAATTGCAGAGATAAAACAGGAGATCCGAAACAAAGAACTTTTGCTGAGAGAGAAGACTTCCTTTTTGGTAAATGAAACTGTTAATAATATGGAATATGAAAAGAAAATCTCTTCTGCTGAGCGGGAAGCAAACAACCTCCGAAAGGAGTACCAGACTCAGGATACTCGCAGGACTCAGCTGCAGGATGAGGTAAGGGTGACCAAAGAGTTCAGGAAAACAGACTGAAACTATAACTGAGGACCAGATGGAGGAAATACAGGAATAGCATTTTCTTTTCTCTGATTTTATACTAGACTCTTAATAATTCAATAAAATGTTGCTTTTCTCAGCCTACTCCTGTTTATTGGCATCTGAACCCTCAATTTAATCCTGTAATTCAAAGTGGTGAAAAGATTGGAATGTATTCTCTGTTGTGTAGGTGTAAAATGGATTAATTTTCTCTTAAATGGTCTAACACTGTAAAATGCCTCAGGAGGCTTCTTTCCTTTAACATACATAGACTGCAGTATTGCATAAAGATGAAAGAAATCTCTTCCAGATTCCAAACAATTCCTGTGCTGTGCTCTCAGAAGTGTGTGTTGGTGGGCCTTGTAGTCAGGTTACAGTTCCTGGGGAGAATACCCAGTGCTTTCACATGGCTTTCTAATCAAGAGGCAGTAGGACAGGGCTGGCCTGTGAACAAGCCATGCTTGATGCTGTCCATACTTACTCTGCACTTAAATCTGGGAATGTGCTGCACTGCTTAATTACTCAATGCCTGTAGAAGTGTTTTTAAGAAGTAATTCCAGTTTCAAGGCTCTGCTGAGAAGAGATACACTTGTATTACCTGAGTAAGTTTTTTCTTAACAAGAAAATGGTTACACTGCCCTACTCAGCAAGCTTGGTGATTTTTGAAAAACCCTGCATCTGCTGTTGCCTTAATTTTGAATAGCTTTTCTGTAGCAGGTGGTTCATAGACTGATCTCCTAATTAAACTGCAGGTAGCTCAGACAAGGTGTAGGCTATTAGATTACCCTATAATTCATGCAAGCTTGAGGGTTTGTAGAACTGGTCGGTTTTCATCTCAAGCTGTGAGATTCTTGCTTGAAGTTTTTCCATAATTAATACTCCATGATGGGATAATAGAACAGTCTCCCCTTATTAGAGTATTTGTGGCATGCATGTGAGAAACCAGGAAAGAAGGACACAGTTCAGCCAACAACTTGTGACCTCTAAGAAACCTGCTATACATGCCCTTGATCACGTTTCTTCATCTGAGAAAGTGAAGACAATTATACTTATGCTGTTAAGTGACACTGTGAAGATGAAAGAGCTACTGATTGTAAAGTATTCCTATCCTGTTTAATGAGTATATGCTGTCATGTATATTTTACCACATTAAATATCTTTGTATTTTTGTCACAGTGATGTCTTAATCAAAATAATTTTATGTGTCCAGCAAACTTTGACATAGAAATGTTTATTGGATATATAAGGTTATCCATGTTCACAGAGAACCTCAGCAAAGTCAGCTGTGCACTATAAAACCATGGTTCCACCCATACAGATGCCGTTGGACAAGAATAGCAGCCCACAGCACCTCTATAATTCTATGTTCTTAATTATTATTTTCTCCCAGTACTCATACTATGTAAATTAGTCTATTGAATTTACTGGCTGGGCCAATTCATAGTGCCTCTGAATTTGCAACACTCGTCACTTGGAGAGCACTGTTTGAAAGTAATGGAATACTTTCCAATAAATAGGAAAATATAATTTTAAATATCTTAACATGTACCAAAGTAAATAACAGCTCAGTTGCTTGATTTTGTAATTTATTAGCTGCAGACTTTGAAATCCATTGTGAACAAAACTGCTTCTGATCTAGAATCTTTGAGAACACAAGTAACCAATCTGAAGAAAGAAATTCAGGGGAAAAAAGCCAGGTAAGAAACAGACCCTTAAAGATATAATTTGTGAGGATTAGTAATACAATCAAATCCTTGAGATAGCAAAGTACCTTAAATAATGTTAATGACTGAAGCCTCTAACTTTCTGGTTACTTCATGTCCTGCATAGTTTTTGGCACTGGGTAATTTAGGCAAGATACTCCTGGTAATCCTTGTTTTTAAAGGGTGTGAAAAAAAATCAGGGCCTTGCTTATCATAGGTTGAAGTTCAGACTGAGGCAACTGCTCAGTCACATTTGCTGCTTCCTTTTGGCAGCATTGTCTAGGCAACCTACATTTAACTTATGTCATTTTGTTTAGATTACACCTTCTTAATAACAAAAATGCAAGTCTTTCTGATAAACTGAAGCTTGTGATTGAGGAGTCACTCAGTTCAGAAGAGAAAGCTTTGAGGTTTGAAGAAATATTGAAAGAAGAAGAAAAAAGTGTCGAGGTAAAAATGTTTTTAGTGGTTTCTATAAATTAGGAGTCATTTGTATTTGCAAGCTTTATATTTTAAAATGATCTCTTTAATTTCAGAATTTTCTATTAAAATTAAATGAAAGTATTAATATGACATGTAGCTATTTCATCAAACACTGAAGTAATGTGCATGTAGATATGTCTGTGGTGAGAAAACTCTGGAGGAAAATAAATGATCCCACTAATTCAGACTATATTAATGTAGGATTCTGATACCCATCAATAAGGTTGTTAAAGAGTGAGAATCTTGTCAGGATAACTTTTCAGTAACACTGCAACCGAAAACTTCATGGCTCTAGTAAAACACCACCAAAATTTATAAACCTGCAAAGAGCTGTGATTTTGGCAAACAAAAATCACACAAAAATATTAAAAAATATTTAGGAATCTTTTAATCAGATTTGGCTGGCCTAGTCTGCTCTTCATTATTTAATTCTACTACGTGATACTCTGACACATCTAACTTGTGGACTATTAAATAATGACTGGATCACTTTAGAT
This sequence comes from Ifrita kowaldi, assembly GCA_013398055.1. Classification (NCBI taxonomy): domain Eukaryota; kingdom Metazoa; phylum Chordata; class Aves; order Passeriformes; family Cinclosomatidae; genus Ifrita; species Ifrita kowaldi. The sequence continues at coordinate 855,233 of VZRS01014571.1, read as the reverse complement.
TTCATTTTCATGAGTAAAGATTTTGATCTGGGAAGTGACATATACAAGCTACAATAAGGTGACTATTTTTTTAACATGCCAAATAATACTTTTCTAAAATTAAAAACCCACTTCCTAGGTTGGAAATTAAGTATAGAAATAAAAATTCATTATCATCTGATAAGCTGTAAAGGGCTTTTGAATAAAGGCAGTATTGTAATGCAATCTTCTGAACTTGCCTGCATTTCAGGAAATGCTTATACTCTTTTGTCATTTTGCTACTAATTCTCTTAAAGTATTTTCACTACTTAACTTCTGACTGAACATGACAGAAATAATTTTTTACCTTTTGCTGGACAACTGAGCATTGGATATGCTGAAGCTTTCATTGCTCTAGAATGACCAGGTTAAATTAATGTGACAGCAGGTGTCCCACACAACTGAGAGCAAAGCTGTATCTGTGCACACCACTGTATGCTCTTTTTCTTCTTCCCTGTTTTGTGTTTCCTGTAGTATGCATGTGAAATAATGCCTTGAAGTAGATTGAATGTTATTTTTCAAACTTTTTTAACTCCACATGCATTAATCACACATTTTAAACATACTTTAAGGAACTAGAGACAGGATGTCTTTACTTTGTAGAGAGTTTCTTAAATTACAGGCCTTACTGTTTTGGCTTTTCAGATAATTTAGAAACAAGTTGTAATGGTGTAGCATTTCATTAAAATGAAAACCTCATTTGCTTCCCCTTAAGCCAGTTTCCAGGGTGGCTAAAGCCTTAGCAGGGTTTCTTTACTCGTGTCTCTGGCAGATAACCTAAGATGACATTGAGCTTGGCAGCTCCACAGCTCCAGGGGAATATTTTAGTTAGGATGAACTGTTCTTGAACAATGTCTGTAATGTATTAGTCAGAAGCCTCCCTTCCATCACCATTAGACACACATGGCTATTTGCTGCATCTGTTAATTTACTGTGAAGAGATATTTACAGGAACAATGTGGATGAAATAACACTGTTTTGCTCTCTAGTTCTGTGGTACTTCCCCCTCTTCAATTTGTGGCAAAACACTGTTGCACAGTGAAGCTTATTGAATGTCTTATCTCTGTTAACAACCTCACTTAAACGAAGAGCAACAATTTTTGTTAAATAAATGAATTAAGATATGCAATAAAGACCATGAAGTGAAGGTCAAATCATGATCCGGTGTCAGTGGATGAATTCATCATTGTCATAAGCTTCAGAAATGCAGTTCAGCATCTGGCACATGCTTAAAAACCAATTTGCTTCCAGAAGAAAGTTCCTTTGTTCAGGCATGATGCAAAGCTCACTGACGTGTGCTACAGTCCATAATAATTTCATATTAAACTTACACTTGCCTCTTACATCCTGAGTTTTGAATTTGGAATTGCACTTACAGCAAGTTCAACTACAAAAAAATTCTGTTGGGTAAAATGTGCGATGTGATTACAAACCCTTAGAGAAGGCATTAAATTCTTTCACCATTATTTAAGCCAGCAAGATGCTTACATACATATTAAATCAAAAATAAACACACTGTTAATCAGTGTAGAAAAGTAAGTTCTCAGGTGTTTTGTGTATTAATTTAAATGTACATCTTCAAATTCTGTACCAGGCTTGAGCTGAATGTAAATGAGTCGTTTGGAACAGGAAGGGGAAATCACGTCACTTGTTTTAGGATGTAGCTCACAGGAAACTGGGATGCTTAATGGCCTGAGCTTTGGAAGGTCTTTGGCTACTTGCATGGTGGAAGGAGGGAAGGAAAGAATAAAATTGTTTTCCTTATTAGGGTTATAAAAAGAAAATAATCTCAATTTTCATTGTTTTCAGTCCATTTCAGGTTACCTGAAATGTTCAGCACTGTTTTTTATCCTACGAAAACCTCATTTCCTGCACTGATTTAGGTGTTAATGGCAACTTACATCTGAGAAAAAGGAAGTGATTTTAGAAAGTGTAATTTTTCAGAATTATTCCATCTTAGATAAACACACACGTACATACATGTGCACACACAGTGTTACAAGATTTAATAAACCATTTAAAGGCTTTGTATTATATTTCTCAAATATTCACAGACGCTGGAAGCAGTAAGGAGGTTTTTTTGAAAAGAATGACAGGAATTTAGTTTTCTGAAAGGCTGAAAAGAGTAGCATTCCTATAACTGGGGAAAAAAAAGTCATGTAATTGTAGGGTAGGATTAGATTTTTAAGAAATGAATAAAAAATACTACTTTCTCTTTCAAAAGTCAAATACTTTTTTTGCCAACCATTTTGAAGACTTACAGAATTCCACGTACATATTAATGAATATAGTAATATTTTTTCTATATATGATTAATAAAAGCAAATAATTCTTCAGAAATCAATTCTGATGTGATTAATTACTTCTTTCTTCTACTTAATGATCACTGTCATCAGGAAAAAGAAAATGAAATGAGTAGGTTAAAGGACCTACTTTTCAAGAAGACTCAGGAGTTAAAAGGGCAGAAGGATAAGGAGAAGATTGTTCTGGCAGAAATTGAGGGAGGTCAAAAATCACTTAAAAATCTCAAGAGTCGACTGCACAAACTTGACACAGATCTGTTAAAACAACAAGGATTAATATATGACCAGGTAAAATGTTAATTTTCATACTATGATTGTTTCTTGAGTCTACTCATAGCACGTTGCTTGAAGTCTGTAATCTGTAACAGTTTTCCATTTTGGAAATGTTATGCAGTGTCATTTGAAGTCTGCATTTATTTCTGTCTCTAGATGTACAGATAAAATTGAAATTAGTGAAACTTGCCAAAGTATCACCTACATTTTGTACTTGGGTGTTTCATTATTTTTTTGGATCAGCTGCTTTTCCCACTAATTCCTAAAATCCATTCTTTACTTTGATCCCTCTTAACCACAGACACCTCAGGGTATATTTTTAAAGCAATACAAGAGGTACATGCCAAAATCCTGTTATTTACTAATTGGATTATGTGCATATTTCCTATGCACCACTTTGAAAATTTGCTCTTTTGTATCAGCATCCAGGGGTAGCAACAAGATGGCAACTCCATTGTAAGCCTCCCTACAGCAGCCTGTGCTGAGTGTGCTTTGTTACTCTTCTAGAAGATTACCCCAAACCATCACTGCTCATCAGTCATCTAAGATATTTTGCTAATGAGGTCTATAAGCCAGAAACTATTATAAAAACAATAGCTTAACTGGGTGACTGTCCTAAAGCCAACATTTAGATCCAAGTTTTTTGCTTATCTCAGACTATTAATTCTCTTAAAATTTATTTTAACAGGATTTTTATATTCAGCAAATACAGAGACGGCTGTCACGGTTAGAAGGGGGGGTTAATTCAGATGAAAAACAAGTTTTGGAAAGAAAAGTTGCTGAACGTAAGAAAACCTTAGAAGAAAAGAAAAAGGCATATGATGTTCTACAGTCACTGTGCAGGAAACTTCAGGTACCTTCCTTAGAACATCATTTTAACTGTGTATCATTCAGAAACCTCAGTGAATTAAGTAGATTGGGTCTTAGTAATTAAGAAGTTGGTATCAGACTAAAGGTTATATGAACTTTGTGTAACCCATGTGGAAAACTTCCTATATTCCCTATAGCTTCCAGAAAAATAGATTATTACTGCCCAAGTGAGACACCTTAGCGTGAGGACAAGCATTGAATGTTGGAAAGACAAGCTGAGCTTTCATCAAGATGTGACTGAATGCTTGCAAATGTCTGAGTTTATCATTTCGCCCATGCGGAAATAGGAGAATGCTGTTTTGTGAAGCTATTACTTTTATATTTTTCATAAATTCATAAGTACAGTTGCATTTAAAGTTGTCCCAAGACCCCATGCAGCATTCTGCATGAGGACATGCCATGCAGGTTGCAAAGCAGCACACGGACACATCATGATGATGGTTCCTGGTTCCAGGACTAAAATACCTCTCATTTAAAATTAACTGGTAGCTTTTGTTGCAATTTACATTCACTGAAATAAGTTCAATATAACTTATTTTGAAACAGAATGATGTCCAAATCACCAAGAGAACAATTGATAAGACAAGAGAAGCAGCAAGTGGTTTGATAGTGAAGATAGAAGAACTAACTCTTTACAATGAGAGATCGCTTCAGGAGTTAAAAAAAGCAAAACACGTTAAGCAGGTACAGTATTATTTTGCAACTTTACTAATACAGGACAATTTGGTTTGTTTGGGGTGTCATCTGCCTTCCACAGTGCTACATCATTACATTCATAAGAACCCTTTCTGTAGTTTTCTAATTTACACTTCCTTCCCAAACTTTGAAGTCATCTTCATCACTATTATCTTACTATGCAAAGTGTTGCTTCTTCTCTCTATACAGCATGAAGTTTGATGAAGTATCAATTTAATCCCACATTAGCTATACTACAATATTCACCAGATCAGTGGATGTTGGGGATTTTTCCCCTGAGAAACAGTTACCTTTAAAATAGAAAATATATTTACTGTTCAGGGATGTCTTTACATAACACTGAGTTTTTACTCTCAATCTGTGATGCCCACTAATAACTTTGGCACAGTATTGTTATTAAACTCTAAGCATTTTTTTCTAACAGATGGTTTGAATCAATTTATATTCCAATATAAGGAATTAGAAACAAAGTGTAAATCCTTTCCCCACATTTTGATAAGCAGAAAAATATAGTTCCCACTCCAATTATTGCACAATTTTTTTTCTGTAGTAAGCTTTAGCCTACCTAAAGGAAGCACTAACATAGTAGAAAAAAGCAGAGTCTAAGTAGCAGGGGAAAGAGTTTTGCCTTTGACTTAACTGGTGCACTTCCTCTTCAATGAAAATTCTTTCCCTAAACATGGAACTTTCCTTTGGGGATGAAATTCAGCTGAACAAAAGAAGCTGATGACCTAAAAGTACTCAGATAAAAATTGGTCAAGTTTGGGATCATACGAGGTTTTAACAGAATGACTTAAAGTATTTCCATGGTAATGAAGTTCACCATTTGCTGCTTTTCCTAAGCTTTGGTATATACAAAATTTGCTCATGTAACATGATTTGCAAGCCGACAGAATCTAGAATATACTCCAAGAAGTTTTAATGGTTCGAGTGAGATATTAACTGCTCCAGAAAGCTCCTTGTAAGGTCTCTTATTTTATTTGAAACCACCTAAACTGAAAAAGTTGTAGAAGGAAAAGTCTAATAACCCAAAACTCAGCCTGAAATAGAAAGTCTGATGAATTTGTATAAAACCATTGAGGAAACTACCCATCACACTCACCATGTTAAACTGTTGGCAAATGAGGAAATGACAACATTTTTAAATGCAGAGCAAAAGGAGTCTTACAGTTGTATATATATTAAAGGTAAAATAATGAATAAATATTAATGTACTAAATTATAAATGATCTTAATTAAAACAATGATTTCTTATTTTGATACCATTTGGCACTTATTAGGAGATGATGGTTGAAGATAATATCTTAAAACTGGAACTGAAGCGCCTTCGAAATACTCTGTATAATAAAGCAGAGAAAGTTCTAACACTGGAAAAGCAACAATTGGAGTTAAAGAAAGCCATAGCAGAAAGAACTGAGGAAATCAGGATCCATAAGGCAATGCTGGATTCCCAGATAAGACTGTTGGATCAGGAACGGCATCGCATGAGGTAACTGTTCTTACAGAAATTAAACTTGTAGCTTTGATTGAGTACATTTTTTATGGGGACACACTAAAAAGAGAAGCATTTTACCCAGCTTCACCGTTAGAGAAACTGAAGATTAAATAAATCTTCCTCAGTTATCTACCAAGACAGCTGAGGCCAGCAAGAGACCCCTTCTGTGACCCCCAGGCTGCAGCTTTAACCCCTCGGTGAACAGGAGATCAGTGGCCTTGTGTGAGTGAGGATCCTCAGCAGAACTGAGAGGAAACCTCAGTCAGACATCTTTTTACAGTAAACACTGTGTGTGTGACTCTGCCTTTTTCAAGTTAATCTGGACATGTGAAGCCATGTGTCTGGAGGTATGCCAAAGTATATGAAACAGAAAAGTTGCTTTTAAAGAGGGTTTACTCCCAGCTGCTTGATAAAACTGTAATTTCTTTGATTCAAACAGTACAACTGGTTTCTTATGTGGTGCGTTTTGTTTGGTTGTGCTTTTTCTTCTTTTTAACTATTGAGGTTTCCATTATGTATCCTATGTAACAAATTAAATCTCATGTATTACATATGCACCCTCTTATAAAGCAACAACACAGAAATAACGTTTCCCTCCTGTAATAATCAGTGCAAACTATCTGGGATGGTTATAGCCCTGAAATCCCAGTATCTCGATTCAGGCAAAAGTTCAGCAGCTGAACTGGCCTGCTGACCACACCCCACACAACGGGAATTACAGTGATTTAGGGTGCCTGAGGCTTCACTGCTCGCTGAGAGCACCGATTGTGACCTTCTTCCTTTGGTATCACCCAGCTATTGGATACTTCCACAGAGTCTGATTTGGGGCTGTTCCCGGCTGTGCCTCACACTGATCCAGCAGTGGGAATGTTAAGGTACCATCAGCAGGGGGCAGCTGGGGCAGCTCTGGGAGTGAAATGCCAGACCTGTAAATCTGAGGAAGGACTGTGGCACAGCCTCCCAGGATGCAGTGATCTGGGATGTCCAAACAGATTTGGCTCCATTAAGAACTGCAAAAGTCACATAGGTAACCAGAACAAGGGATGTTTGTGGCTGGGAGAACACAGAAAGCAAGCAAGACCAGTAGCAGCACAATTCCTGGCACAGGCTGCTGGAGTAACAGGAATTTAAACTGCTGCAGCAAGAACTGGCCACAAAACACTTCCAGACAAACACTTTCTCAACCCATTTATTTTCTCCCCAAACAAATCAGTGCTGAATTTCAAGATCGCCTATGGAAAATTGATAGACTGAAAAGCAGATATGAAATTTTTACTCTTTCCATGCCACCTGAAGGAGAGGAGATGAAAAGTCAGGCCTACTATGTAATTAAGGTACTTTGTCAACATAATTCATTGTAATTCAATTATTTAAGCTATAGATTTCCCTGGGCTCTAAGACAACCTCCTTGCCTACCGCCTACTTTGAGTCTAATTGTTTTACATTGTCTGACACCATTGGTTATTTAAATGATACAGTAATTTCACAAGAATCTATGTGGAGCCTTAATTCTGAGCAGTTTGAAAACTCCACTTTAGTGCTCATTAATTTATAAAAACACAAGAATTACTGGTCAAGTGATAATCCACTATGAACTGAAAACGATTTTATTGGAGGTGCACGTGACCTTAAGTTTTTCTACCTGTCAGAGTTATTTCCAGATATTCATTTTACCATATGGGGTTTATGCCTTGAAAAATGTCTGGTTTTCCCTTTCACTTACCAATCACCTATGTATACTTCAGCTTTTCACTGGAAAAAAGAGAAAATCAGTCTTTATCCATAATGCAATACTCTGGTTCTTGAACAAGAATCTGTTAGTTTTGATCTCCACAAATTCTCTGATTTCCTGTTAAAGCCACACACTTTTAGCTGTAAGCTTTGCTCTGAAGTTCATATTTTTCTTATTCTTAAATGTTAAATTTCTTAATTATGGCATTTCTGCTACTGTGAGATCCAGGACAGCAGAAGACCCTCTGCAGAAGCCATGTGGTCACTGTGGGTATATAAAATACCCTCTACACCTATGGAGATTCGAAAATACTTCACCTGCTGACTGTTTCTTAAACCTACTGGTCAGATCACTGAAGAGTCACAAGTGACTAATTCCCAAACTGGATGACTTCTGACAGTCTCTCAGTGGTTATATAATGTACGATCTCAAATCTTGGACTTTGTGGGTGAAGGAAGCAGAGGTGAAGCATGTGCTGTGGTTCACATGGGCAGTGCAAGGCACAGAGACTGCTCTGTACAGGGTGTAGATGCTGCTGCGCAGGACTAAGTGAGCTTAGGCAGAGAGGCAGGTACCCACAATGAAGTGCACATGGATGACACACCTCAAAGAACTTCAGTACTGTAAATAACTCCTCCTTCCAGTTCCCTAGACACCCAAATCTCAGTTCAAGTGGTTTTAACCCCTAAATACTGCTGTATAATAAATATTTTCTATATAATTATCATAATATTTTCAGTATGTCTGCAGTCACCTAAATATTGGTTTTGCTTTCAGGCTGCACAGGAAAAGGAAGCACTTCAACAAGAAGGTGATGATTTGGATGCAAAGATCTGCAAAGCTGAAAAAGAACTCATAGCTATGGAAAACAGCTTGTGTGTACTTAAAAACTGGAACAGAAACTACAAAAACTCTGTCTCAGGGACTGCCTTGAAAAGTATGTGAAATAGAAATTTGATAGAAAATAGAAATTAATTCTAAATAATACTTATTATTTAACTTTTGTGCCCTCTGCTGGCTCTGGAACCAGTAGCTCTTAAAACATTCTCCCTCATGAAGCCAGTTACTTTTTCACAGTGTATTGGAATTAGTAGGAGAGTATTTAAAAACCCCTCAAACCCTGAGGCACTGAAATACTGCCAACACCAATATAATAATACTCTGAGATGCAGTTACTTTAAAGTGCAACTTATTTTCAAGTGAAAATTTAGTTGTATACACAGCAATAATGCTACCTCATTGCTTGGGATCACAGGTGAGGAACTTGAGGAAAAATTGAAACTAGAAAAGGATAAAAGGGATGCTGATGAAAAATACAGATATAAACAAAGAAAGATCAAGGAACTTCAGGAAAACCTCCAGGTAAGATACAAGTAAAGTTCCAGTCAGACAAGACTGCAGCATGTAGCTAAATCCATACAAGTCATTCTAGAGGAATAATAGGAAATTGTCATACAATTTTTTTTCTGCTCTTTTACTAAGATATGACTTGTAATTTAGCAGACTGAGCACTAAATGCAGGCAAACAAGAGTTTGTGTTCAGACTCCACAGCAAGGACTCACTCATGGTTCCCCTGGTTATCAAAAACCCACTTGTATCTTAAGAAAGAGCAACACTTAATTCTGATGTGTGATATTTCAGTTATAACATTATTAGGCAGAAGAAAGCAACGGCACGTGGTCGTATTCCACATGATTGTTCTAAGCTCTGGCTCACTGCCTATAGTCAACAATCATTCCTATTGCTTATTCTACCACCACAGGACATAACTCTAATTTCAGAGATGTTATTTCTTAAGGTAAAGAAAAGGGACACAGATCTTCATCGGGGAGTAACTCCTGGGATATAATGAGGTGTTGCAGCAAACCCATTCCGGCCTTTTAATTTTTTAAAATTTTATTTATTTATTTATTTATTTATTTATTTATTTATTTATTTTAAAATCCAGCTGCCCTTATGGAGCTGATTTTATTCATTCCAGTCAAAGGTAGCCTTCTTTTCCCACAGAAAACAATATTGGCGTTTGTTGGTAAGTTGGTAGGGAGCTACGTAAATAGTTTGTAGCCATTATGAGATAGATCTTAAAAGATATACCTGTAACTTCATTAACAGTACCTTTAACAGTGATGTACATTACCTGGAAATTGCTTTGTCCAGGCCTGTATCCACCAAACAGCTGGACTGACAGAAAGTTTTGAGTTAACATTAGCACTAATTCCTTGAGCTACATTTAGAAGTAGTAATGACAACAGACCCTTCCACAAATACAAAAAGAGAAAGGATACCAAACCTGCTTTATAAACTAATACTACTGTTCAAATGAATTTGCAGAGCATGCAACAACAGTTTGATATAGCACAGAAGCAGCAGGCCCTCTTTGAAGAGCAAAAGAAGGAAAAACAAGCTCTTATTTTCCAGCTGAAGAAAGACATTGAAGAACAGAAGCGAAAACTAGACAGGGTTATAAAACAGGTTTGTGTGTTTATTGATGAGAACTTCTAACTTTATATTGATAGGTAGTAGTGTGGGTTAAACTCTGTGGGTTAAACTTAGCAGGGGTCTGAAAAAGTGTTGTATTTTCATAAGAACAATGCTTTAAAAATATTTGTGTTAAGTGTTCCAGACTATCCAGAGAACTTCAGTCTCAGAGTGGAACAGAAACACAGGAAGAGAGAGATGTTCATCTTCGTGAACTGAAAGGCTTCAACAGAACTGTCAACCAAGTGATTGCTGATGTTCTAGAAGCAAATCCTGGTTTATCTGCAGCCTTTCAAATGTACTTTGACAAGGTGAGCTTTCTTGTTAACTGCCACCAAAATCTTGAGTGAGAGCTCCAGCCTACTACTGAGTGTCTTTCAAGGACAACCCACAATATGGTAAAACGGGAAAGTGTTCACCCGCTTTCAACATCTCTTCAAATGCCAAGCCCTATAAATGCTCCTGATATCCCAATTCTGTTATACAACCATCAGGTCAACTTGTTTTTTCTTTCCAAATTTTCTAGTTCAATTTAGAGCTTCCTACAGCTGCTTCTCCCAGTGGTAGTCAAACTTCTCAGTCCCCACAGAACTCACTACCTCCTACCAGGTAAGTTCACACTTCGGTTGCTTTGAGGTTTTTTTAAGATCACATTTAAACCAGCAAAATTAGTCCCTAACTGAAAGAATTCCTCACTGAAGGTCTTCTCAATTGTCTCTACTTGCTGAAGACACTATAAAAATCTTTCTCCTTACTCTGTCCTTTAAGTTTACTACATTTTTCAAGCACACGAGGAAGTTTACTTCAGCATCTATCAGTTTAGAAAACCCAATAATTACAGAATAATTAAATTTACTTTTGTTTACTGTGCTCTAACTAAAAAAAGTAGTTTGATATTATAAAAGCACAATTTTGAGCCACATTTTACACGTGATAGTGTGAACACCCCTTCCTAATTAAATAGAGAAGATACTGATGCTTTTACTGGTATCTTCTTCCCCTGTTCAAGGTATGCTCAAACAGAGGCTGTACCATGCTGACCCAGTTACGATCCAACATTCCCAGGGGTTACTGAAACTATTTAGTGGTGATGGCAGCAGAGATCTCTTTAGGGGCTTTCCCCTGGAACAAACATGGCTACTGGGTGGCTTCGTTGTGAGCCACCCTTGGCAGCTCTGTTTTAGATGCAGGGATTTCTGTACCTTAATTATTAAATTTTTTTCTTTCAGATTCCCCAGTAGAAAAACTTCAGCCTTTAGTCAGGGTTCATCAGCCAAAGTCGTGGAGCTGACCTTGCCCATCCCCACCCCTGAGGAAGCAGCAGCTCTTGGCTCACAGGCACCCAGCAGAGGCAGCACCTCCGGGATTTCTAAACGCAAGAAGTCTTAAGTCGTTTCTTGAATGCTACACTAGTTGAGATTTCTTAATTTTTGCAACTAACCTGTATCCATGGAATTACCTGGAAAATTTGCAGCTGAAGTACAACTGTCATTGTGTGGTTCTGCCACCCACCGTTGCAGGTCTCCCTGTAAACCGTGTTACCTTTTCTTCAGCAACGCAAGCGCTGCCTCCAAGCGCTTGTAAAGCAAATCCACACCAAAGCTCAAGCCAAGGGTTCACAATTGAGCTTAACTAGACAATAAACACTGTTGTAAAACTTGCTCTTCTACTTCAAGTTGGGTTTTTTTACATTACTCTTAGAGAACATGCAATACACTTGCCTTCACAGACAGGGCAGGGTTCCATGGAGTAGACAGCACATGTAAGAGTGCACCAGGATGAAACATCCCAGCAAAATTCACAAAAACTCAGACACAAAAAATTAAGAAAAATTAAGAAAATTTAATGACCAAATGGGCTATATACATTGATGGCACATGACTTCATTCAGTTATCCCTTTTCTATAGCTGGAAGTTAAGTTTGATAGAAAAATATCAACAGTCGATAGTACCCCAGGGACAAGAAAAACCAAGCCCATCTGTTGTTAAAGTGCGTATTTGATGTGAGCACAGCTAACTACACCCAGAGGTATCAAGGGATTTCAGCCCATCAGACAGAATATTGTACAGGAACACCTCAAATTAAGAGCACAGGAAACTTGTATCTTAAATAATAACTGATATTTTATGTAAGATATTCTTCCATCTCTTTCCACCATATGATCTTTTAGAATTCTTTCACATTCTGAAATACAGAAGAAATTCTGCCTTTCTCTCACTCTTTGTGTGTATTTCCTCACAAGATACTAAGTTAAAAGTTCACATAACTACACTCATCCAAGTAGTGTATTCTCAGATACTTCACTGTTTCTTCTGCTTATTTCCTTTTTCCCTCTCAAACTCAGCTATCTGATTGAATATGTTAACTAAGTTCTGAGGCAGGTTTCTTTTAACACCACTTTCTGCTTGTTCTATACCATTTAAAGACATTTCTTCATCTGGTTCCTTTGTTTTATCAGTCTCTTCATAACTTCTTTTTCTATTCTTAGACTCACTTTCATCTTTATGGTGCCTGTCACTATCATAACCTTTGTCACCTTCATGTGAACAGCTGCTAGAATATGACCTGTACTTCCCCCCTGACCTGCCACAATAGTCAGACCCTGGGGACATGTAATACCTGTCTTGACCTGAGCCATGTCTCTTAAACTGCTCTCTTCTCCACTCTCCATCCCTTTCAAATCTCCTGTAATAATGCATCCTGGGTTTATAATCTGACTTATGATACGAACCTGAAGAACCCCTCCAACTGGAGAAAAATCTCTCTGGTTTACCGTATTTTTCAGTTTTGCTATGACTTGGCTGATTTCTGGAGCTACTGTAAGAATCTCTTGAATCTTCAGACCTACCTCCAAAAGTGTCTTCATCATCACCTGAAGTCCTCGAAAAAGAACAGTGTCTGTCTTTCTCTTTTACCTCCATTTTTGGGCACGCTACGCTGTCCTGCCTTTCCAGCAGCTTTTCCACTTCAAAACTTTGGTTAAGAAAGGAAGCAGAGGTATCAGCTGGAGGGGAATACCACTCCTCTTTCCTATTCTGATCTTTATAATGGGAAGAAGCTCTAGATGAGCTTTTTTTGGAGCTGCGAGCAGACTCAGATCTATGCCGACGCTTTTTCCTACGTTTCTTGTGATCAGAGGAAGAGGAGGAAGAAGAAACTGATACATCTGATGATGAATCGCTTGATGATGATGATGAGGAGGAGGTGGAGGAAGAGGAGGATGAAGAGGAGGAGGAGGAGGTCGATACTTTCCTTTTCTTCTTCAACCTAAAAAAATAATTAACCTGTGAGATAACCTTCAGTGTCAGGCAAAAATTATACGTAGAAAGCAAATCTGCACACCCCAGTTAGGACTATAAGGTGGGAGCAGAAACTGAGCCTGACTGGCAAGACCATTTCAAATGTCATTTCTTGATCAAAAAATTAGGATTAAATCCACTGAACATTTTGTAATAAAAGACATCTTTCCCAGTTTCACATGGCATTACACTTTGTAAATATGTCACATTGCGAAGTATTCCTTAACCAACGTCCCTTCCACACACATCTCCATTAAAGGTTATATGCACTAAAGGACACTATCCACAAAAACATTCTGAAGGACAAGCAGCTTACCCAGGGAGAAGTTCTCCCCAGCTTCCTGTTTGTTGAGATGGATTGCTCACAGTCTCATCTGCACTTATAACCAGAACACTGAATGTAACAGTTACCTTTTTTCTTCTTTTAAGAGCTTACGCAATTTTTCTGCGCTTGTTTCTATTTTCTTTGCTTTCTGTCTCTCTTCTTTGGCAGCTTGTTTCTCCCTCATTTCCAAAGATTTCTTTTTTGAACCCAAGCATCATAAAAAAGATTACATTAGTAGTGTTAACACAGGTATTTTCCCCCCATTCAACCCCATCCAAATGTATACACCAGGAATGTTTTACCAGGATTCCCAGACCAAAAATGAATATTGTTTAGGAATTTGGCATTGGCCATTGTGACAGTCAGGTTTAAATTTAAGGACCATATTGCAGTTTTTATACCATTAAAAATATATTTGACCAGTCATTGCAGTGGTACCCATGATCCAGCACACCAGGAAGCATGGAGCCCGAAAGTTGTAAATAGAATATGCAAAAAATCCCCAATATTACCAGTATGTAGAAAAACAAGGGAAAAAACCCCCGAACAACCGAAACACAGACGAGAGTTTGAGGGAAAGTGTCATCATTATTGTAGTTTACAAGAAAAACATGGCAGAACCCAGTTGAAGATGAATTCAAGGTGGCCATGTTTGAATACAAACCGTTTTGTAACAATTTCACAGAGCAGTTTGATGCATAGTTTACGTAAGAAATCAAGTTCCAGGGGTTTGGTGGTGATGAGCAGCACCAGACGGCAGACACAGCAACAACAGTTCCGTTCAGAGGAAAATGCATTGGAGAAAAACACATAATCAGTATTACAGGAAAACACACTGCAGAGTTGTTTCAGCCATTCTACACAGCAGGGACAGTATCAGACTTATGTACTAAGTTACAGGTAAATGCAGGAGAGCGTCTAAGCAGAAAAATAATCCTTAAACTACTTAAGTCCATAAGAGATCAGACTTCTGCCACTTACAGCCCTACAGAGTAGCTCTATTCAGATTGAGCAGAAAGTCTGATTATAGTTTTGAAAACTCAGCATCTGTCTTAACAGCTATAATAAAGGAAACCCTTCACTGCAGCCAAGGCCATGCATAGCAACAAACAACAGCTGTCATGTTCTTTATCTGCTGCATCAATGACTGCAGGAGAATGTCAAAGCAGTAACATTTATCTCCTACTTGCTGAGAATATTCTTCATCATTTTAACTGACACCTCTTTCTAAAGCAGCCAAATGCAGGTACTGCTCAAATAGCATACACATCTTTATCTTTGGTGTAGTTCAGTTTTATGAAGATTGTCCTATCTCCTCTTCCCCTTGTTTCCACACATCCTGTCAGCATTATGGCTCCACCAACTGAAGAACTGCTGACTAAGGCCATCTACCCCAGTCTGTGTACATCCTCACATGCAGAAGCACAGAACAACACAAGCCTGTTCCTCAGTGCTCTGTTTTACTCTGACTCACTCTGGAAGACAACACAAGCAAAGGAGGTAAATAAAAGGGAAAAGATGACAACCCAGATTAGCACAGAGACCCAGCAGGCTCACCTGGGAAACATGCTGCGTGCAAGGGAAGAGAGAAAAAAACCACCAGACAGCAGAGGAGAAAGCTGAGATATTCAAACTGTCTGCCCGCCCACCCTCCACCTCCTGCTGTTTTCCTTTAAATTACCTTTCATTTCCCTCTCATGTGAGCTCCCTGTGCCTCAGCTTTGCCTAGTGTTACTCTATCTTTCTGTAATTACCCCAAGGACCAAGGATCTGGCTAGACTACGGTAACAATGTTTATTTGGCTTGTGGAAGTGTTTTACACTTTGAATATTTGTATTCACAGAATACATAAACCTTATTAGAAACACTGTGTGATGAGATATGCTTATCCTTGCTTTTCTCTTTCCCTGTCTCCAACGTCTGGCATTTCTTTACTATCCCAAAACAGTGGAGTCACCAAGAGGTACCTTTCTTCTGGTAGGTACAGCCATAATGCTCACTAGAAAAGATTTACTGTGGAGTAGGGAAGCAGAGAATAAGACAAACCATCAGTTTAACCCCTCCCTGTTCAAAGGATTTAATACGACTTTTTATGTTCATTTTTTGTCACTGAGAGCATCATATGAAAAGAAAGTAAAGAATCACCTGCATGTGCTTACGGAGTTTTGTTAAGGCCTCTTCTGCTTCCTGAAATGTCTCATCCAAGCTTAAGGCTTTTTTATAATAACTTTCAGCATTTAGCAGTTTCTCTTCCTCTTCCAACCTAAAATTCAAGTGATAATTCATATACAGTTAGGACACAGATTTTGACAGTTTTTTTCTTATTTTAGGGCTTTCTTATTTGCAAGTATTTCTTATTTGCACTGTGACACCACTGCATCCCTCTGAGGCCCCGTCTATCATCTCAGCTCACCTCACTAACAACACAGAACAGTATTTCTGACCTTATCATCTCCTAATCCTGACCTGTAACACTATTCTTTGAAATGTCAATTCCAGTTTCAAAAATACTCTCTCTTCTTAACACAGGGCTTAAAAGAAACCTATTCCCTGAATATTCAAAATTAAAATTTTGCATTAGAGTGGTTCACCAATATTTCAGCTGAGTAATGGAACAACATTTTGTTACAAAACTTTAAAAAAAACAAAGAATCCTCAACCTTTTGGAATATATTCAAACAATTCACAGGACTTTATGCAAGCCTGGTATCCTACCAGTGAAACGGTATCAAGGACTAAAAAGGATATAGAGGATTAAATCTCAAATATTTTGCCAGGCTTTTAACTGGGACAGAGGACAAAGTGTAAACCAATTACACAAGGAGAGCTATTTCCAAGGACTTCTTTTTTTTTGTTAAACACATAGCCAGGAAGGAAAGATGCCATTCTGAGGCCTCACTAGAATGGTATTTAAAAAAATACTATGAGAAAACTTGTTAACAACCAACCAAACCCACAACCCCAACACTTACTGCCCGCCTCTTTCCACAAGGGTCTGACACAGGTATTTCCTCGCATTTCTGTGGGTAGGACAATTTTCTAAAGCAATTTCAAAATCCCCTATGGCTTTGTTCAGACTTCCTTTTGTTGCATACCTAGAACAGCAAAAAGTTACACGCGAAACAGTGATGTTTCTCTTTCACTAAGTGGAATAATCAATGAAACAAACAGACTTACAGAGCTCCACGTGCTACCAAAGCTTCAACATTTTGTGGATCAATTTCCAAAGCCTTGTTATACTCATTCATGGCTTCCACGTGGCGCCCAACCTTAAAATAATCCACCCCAGCCTTCACACTGGAGAAAAAATATTTAGAAAATATATGTACAGTTAGTCTATGCAGATTGTTCGGTTACTCACAAATTATAATTCC
The DNA here is from genome assembly GCA_013398055.1 of Ifrita kowaldi. Taxonomy (NCBI): domain Eukaryota; kingdom Metazoa; phylum Chordata; class Aves; order Passeriformes; family Cinclosomatidae; genus Ifrita; species Ifrita kowaldi. The sequence continues at coordinate 838,368 of VZRS01014571.1, read as the reverse complement.
AAACAAGGGACAGGTAATAAAACCTGACCTTGTTATTGTGTACGTCACACTGGCATTTCAATTAGGTGACCTAATTCCACAAAAATGTATTGTCTTTAATCCAAAATCTTAAGGCACTCAAGAGCATTTTTGCAGACAGTGCTACTACATTACATTGTTTTTCCCTTATGGAATTATTGTTTAAACAATTTTCTGCACAAACTTACGAGTGACCTACCACCATTAACCTTGAACAGGCTTAATTATGTCCAAAGCTAAAAATCCCCATTAGAGCGATGGCACAAGGCAACATGGGCAGATGGTGCACACTGAAACCAGCTCATCTCAAACAAACATCCTGAGGCTTTACATTTTGTATTACCTGAACATTTCTTGCACATTTTCCAAGAGATTAACTTACTAGAAGAGAATTGATATAAGTTGATTTTCGGTACAGTTCATTATAGACTTTTTTTGAAAATTAAAATTTAACATTATAAGCACCTTTTCTATAATTAATCAATGTTGCAAATACACTGCATAGTGTAAAAGCAACAGCAAATATCCAGGGCTGCTGTTCCATTTAACTTTCCAAAGACAGCAAGTGCACTTGTTGCATCTACAGTTTGAGGCTTAAATGACTTTACAAGTATGAGGTCATTCAACACTCAATTATAAAACAGAAAATTGTGTACTTGGTGTTATCACAAACCTTGCTCTCAACTCTAGAATGGGTCAGGATATTATAAATATTCTAAGAACTTGTCCCTTAAACCTGACACACATTTTGGAACTGAATCTCAGGACTTTGTCTGTCACGTTCCCACTTGGCAGATAGGTTTACTTTCAGTAAGATCCTGGTTACATTGCTACACATGCAGTGGAAAAACTGTTTCAATGGGTGTTTTCTTTTAAGAAATATAACCTGCAACCCAATCTAACCTAGGAACAAGCTCTGACAAGAAGAAGTGTCACATACCATTTCAAGGCCCAAGATGCGGACTGCTTTTTCCTCAAGGCAGGGGCAAAATCTTCTTCACTGAAATTTTTACTTTAAGGAATAAACAAATAAAAACATCAAGCTGGCTGTCTGAGTCTACAAAGTTAAGCTTACAGTATAAAGTGCAGTTGAAATAAGCTGAAATATTATTTGTCCATGCAGTACTGCTCTCCCTCAATCAGGTCCGTTCTTTCATATTTCTGAAACCAGTTTTTCCCAAACCATTCTAGAAGTGTTGAACTGAACTAGAACAACTGCAGTACATTTAACAAAAACTACAAAGTCCACACCTGCTTTGGGCTTAATATAAGTAGGGCTCACAACATCAACCATTGCATATATTTGACTCTATTTTACAAAAGGGGTCAAGCCTATTACTAAAATAAACATTGTGAATAAACATCTGTCAGAAGACATTAAAACCTAAACATCCTGCATTTCAATCCACAGATGCTGACGAGCTACACAGTAAATTCCTTAAGTATCTGATATCAAACATTGTGTGTGCTTCAGGTGTCTTGCTTATTCAGAGCAATAGGATTTCAAATGCAAATTTCTTACTCTAGAGGAGTTTGCTTTTAAATATTTAAGGAGACGTGCACTGCAGTCATGCAAGTCAAAATGTAAAAGGTTTAAGTATAAGTGGTCTAGGACTCCCACTCACAAGTCTATTTCAATGGATTAGAATAATCTCCACAGAGCTACAGGAGAGGAACAATGTAAAAATCACTTACATTTGAAGACTTCTCAGCAAAGACGGTGGATTTGACTCACTTAGTCCCAGTTTTTCTGCTAAATATTCAACTAATGATGGATTAGCGAATCCTGGGGAACGATGCAAAACCTCTTCAAATGTCTCTCCTGTGTTGGCAACTTCCAGGCTTCGCCTTAAAAACAGCACCAATGTACACAAATGAGACCTCAGCCTCCATATCCTATTTCATCATGCTTATGTCTAGAATAAAAATGCCTATATAGTATCTGTATTACTGCTCACAAACTGTTCTCTTCTACAGGCACGTATTTTTTTGCTATTTACCTACCCTTATGTCCTTTACCCCAAATGAGCTTCTGAAACCTATTTGGGCACCCACCCTGGTATCTCCAGGACATACAAAACCATTACAAATATTACAGAGATAACTGTGCCCCCATCTTCTAAGTAGAATTTTAAAATGCTAAGAATTCCTATTCCAGTCTCCCAAGGTTTTAGGGTTTTTTTTATTTGTTCATTAACACGGTCCAAAAGCAACAAATATCTCACTCTGTCTTTTGCTTTCCTTATATTTTTGGAAAGAAGCTAAAAAGCCAACCACACTTACGTATCCAGAAACAAGTATGCTAAAGAGAGGAACAACAAGGAGGATGTGATCATCCAATTAAATCAGAAACCCCACTGACGAGTTTAAGGGGCAGCCAGCCTGTCAGAGATGCTCTTCAGACACCCTGACTGCACCCAGCAAGTGCAGCCAAGCAGCACATCCTTACTTATAATGCAGTGGGAAGTCATCAGAGGTGATCACGCCCAGTTTTGTGCTGGAAAGTTTGGGTGGAAGAGCAGAGCTGTAAAGCGACACCGCAAGCTTCTCGTGGTAACGGTCGACGTCCTTGAGCGCAGCTGCAGAAATAATACAGGGTAGGATAAAATTACAGAAATGGCTCAAACCCTAAACAAACCAATTCTTGACAACTTCTGCAGCTACTCACCTCGAATAAGGTCTCCGGTTTGATAGTAAGACAGAGGATCTCCATGGTTGCTTTGGGGAGGCACCTCCCTCACAGGACACAGCGCCTGCAACAGAACAGAGCAGGAACATCATAAGTGAAGCCAAAAGGTTGGGGTTTTTTCCTCCCCAAGATCAAGCCAAAAAAGATTATTTTATACACATCAGAACTGTGATTCTTAAAATATGGCTTGGTTCAAGTAAAAATTCATGCATCCACAAATGACGAACTTTTCAACCCAATAGTGTGGGTCATAGCGAGATGTGCTCGCTGGCTGAGTTAAGTATCACAAGCTGCCCACAAAGTCAGATTCTACTCATCATCCCAAAGCTGTTTCACCTTTACACGTTCCACTCCGTTAAGAGATGCAAGAGGCAACTAATACACGTCAAAAATGAAGTATTGACCAAAACTGTATCTTACAGTGATTTCCAAATCTGCAATTTCCCGTATGACACCACTTCCCAGACAAATCAACACCATGAAAAAGCCAAATTCACGGATAGAGGTAATCCTCCCAATCACGATATCGCCACGCTCGATGTCGCGGAAGAACAACTCTCTCCTCTCCTCCCTGGGCACCTCCATGAACCTCTCCAGAGGTGGCATGACAGCGTAACACTCTGCAACAAGGGCACAGCCAGTTACAAACGGCCAAGCGACACCCTGAGATCACAAAATATTTGACAACAAAACACGTGAAAATATGATTTTTTTTTTTTTACACTAACAGGAAGACTGCACACAACCTATAAAAATCAATAGGAAAAAATTTAAGCCTATTTTAAAGGTACCGCTAATTCAAGTGCTGTCCTTACAGAGTGACCCCCCCATCTCACACACCCTCATTCTCCTCGATCGTGTCCTCGATCGGCCCGTTGGGTTTCCACGAGTGCGCGAACAGCAGATCCGCCTTCTTGGCGATGAAGCGTTTTATCTCGGTGTCGATGCTCGCCCTCTCTTTCCTGGGGGAAGGAGAACGCGGTGAGTCGCGCCCCGCGGCCCCTCACGGCCCGCCCG
>VZRS01014571.1:738242-834633 GCA_013398055.1 Ifrita kowaldi | reverse complement strand
GGGAGCGACCCTGGAACAGCACGGTCGGGGCTCGGCCAGCGCTGCCGTGTGGGCACCGAGTTACGGCAATCGAGTGCAGAGGAGGGCAACGGAGCTGGGGAGGGGGCTGGACGCAAGCAGCAAGGAGCTGCTGAGAGAGCTGGGGGAGCTCAGCCTGAAGAAGAGGAGGCTCAGGGGGGGCCTTATCGCTCTCTGCAACTCCCTGACAGGAGGGTGCAGCCAGGTGGGGTCAGGCTCTGCTCCCAGGGAACCAGCGACAGGACCAGAGGAAATGGCCTGTAGCTGCTCCGCGGGAGGTTTAGGTTGGACATTTGGAAGAATTTCTTCATAGAAAGGGTGATTAGACATTGGAATGGGCTGTCCAGGGAGGTGATGGAGTCGCCGTTCCTGGAGGTGTTTACCGAAAGATTGGATGTGGCACTGGGTTCCATGGTCTAATTGACAAGGTGGTGTTGGGTCACGGGTAGGACTCGATAATCTCGGGAATCTTTTCCAGCCCAACTGGTTCCGTAATTCTGTGAATAAAGGAGAATGCGTGAGCCAGCACAGCGGTGCGGGGCTGGGGCTCAGCTCCGTAGTGTTCCTAATCCCGATTCCTTGTCCCTCAGATAGTCTCCCCTCGGCACTTACCACAGGTGACACAGTGTGACACAGTGTGACACAGGGTGGGGCAGGGATGTCCTGGCTTTACTGAAACAGGGAATTCAGGCGATTCCCTCGGGAGAAGGCGATGGGCTGAGGGCACAGCCAAGCTACTGCCGCAGGCCTGGCGCCGGGCTCGGCCGCCCTGCTCCCCAGAGCTGACTTTAGATGCTAAAAACACACTTCATTCAGGAGGCTCTTCATGCTAATCACCTCTCCAGCTAATGGAGAAAGGTGCTTAAAACCAGCTGGAAATAATCCAAGCCTATTAGAAAGATCACAGTTTTTCAGCTCCCAAGAATAATTTGTCCCTGACATCGAATTTAATAATTAATTTTAAAAGGGGGGGGGGGGAAGGGGGGGGGGAAAACCCACTGCAAACAGCATAATGTCACTTCTCCCCTCAGTACAATGCTGAAGAAAAAATAGCAATCTGGCTGTCAGCAGATCAGGGACACGGACTCCTCTAGGAAGCAGCGTGACTGAGAGGGCAAGGATCATATCAAAGACTCTGGTCTCAGAAGCTCGGTTCAAAGCCAGCAGGGATATCACTGGTATAGCAGACTTGGGGAAGACACTGGAAGGGCAAATTTATATTTCAGTTTTATTTCATGTCCCCCCCGTTTTAATACAAAAGAAGGTAATGGAGGCACAACACTTACTATGTACCGAACAGCTGCCAGGATTTTGATTTAAAGTCTTCCTCATCTGTATGAGACCAGGTGTGCTCTTAGATTGCTGGTTACCATGGTGGGAAAACACTGTTAACACCAGATGGAAATTTCTAGACATTAAGACTAATTAGACACGGGTTGACATGGGAAGGTTAATGCACCTGCACGGATCCAGTGCAGACAGGAGCCTTTCCTGGATGAATCATGTGGCAAATGCAGTGTCCTGAGCCGTGTGGCACAACTGCAAATAGCGGCAGTTTTATTTGAGGGAATGGTATTTTGAGTAAGAGTTAATTGGTGTTGCTTAGCAAATACAAGAGCTAGCAATAAAAAAAAAAAAAAAAAAAAAAGTTGTTTGAAGCATGAACTCTGCTTGTGTAAGCATTTCTCCAGTCTCGTATGCAGATACACACACACAATGTACAAGAAATTAGACATTATGAGTAAAGACTTCCAGTGTGTTACAACTTCCTATGTTACAACTTCTGGACTTAAAACACCAGCAAAAATCACTGTCAAAGCAGAACCCCCTACAACAACAGATTCTTCTTACAGACATTTTCTTCTTTGTATAGAATCAATTACATTCTAGGAAATTCAGTAGTTTATAACACATTAATACACAGAAGGTAGATTAGTTGCCCCTGAACATGAGGGCTAACTTCATATTTAAAGTGATCCATTCTTTAACTGGGCCCAACACATTCTGAAATTATCTTAATCAAGCAAACTAAGTTACCCCAAAGGATTCCATCTTCAGAAACAGCTTTGCCAGAGCAGAGTATGTGAGCATGAACTTGTAATTTTTGTTCCTATTTTTCAGGTTATAGTCATGAACTGAGAAGCAACATAAGACTGTGACATACTGGACATTCTTCCACCTCACTCAGGGCACACACAAGCTTTTGCATCACTTTTTGCATCCTTTTCTGCATGCTTTTCTCTCACAGGTTGCTTCCTGGATATTCAGTGTGATTTTAAAAATACCTCTGCGTCTTTTCAGTGGTGGAAGTTTTCTGCTTTTCTTTTCATGCTTTGCTTGCTTTATTTCAGTTACCCAATAGGAAATGCTTTTGATAAAACGATATAGCAGCTGCCACAGTTCAGGCAGGAATAATGATAAATGGAAGAATATGGAATAAATCCAGGGCTATATATACTGCTCAGGAGATGCCAGGTCTGAGGAGGGGGCATGCTCCATATGCTGTTAATCCTCTGTTCCATTGATTTAGGAACTGCCTGGATGAGTAGTGCTGATCCCATCTGCTAAGTAAATGAAGAGGGTGGGCAGGAGTGTCCTGATTCTGCAGGAGAAAGCGATACAAGTCAACATCTCACCTCGCTGAAGGAGGAACACTCCAGATACTTTGAAACCAGACTTGTCTGATGTAGATCTTCTGACAGTTCAGGTCAGTGCATCCTAAAAGGCAGCTCACAAAATCCATCATTCAGCCTTTAACTCCCACAATAAAAAGATGATGAATTTACACCACGTCAGCTTTGAACCCAGAATTAAACTCGCAGTGATATTGCCCCTGAACAACCCAAACACTGATAGGCATGATAGAACTTCAAAGTGGGTATGTGAAATACTAAGCAGATTTTCATCCAAATCCAGTGAGCACAGCTTGAATGCAACAAGGTCAAGCTGCTTCTCAAATGTTTCCAAGTATCCAGTATCACTGGTGAAACTTACAAGAAAATCAGGAAAGGATTTTGTGCCTAGAGCCACATTTTATCACTGATAAAAAGATTAGATTCTCCAAGATGGTACATGTCAAATTATTTTTCTCTGTAAATTTTGGGCGCATTTGAAGATAAATTTTAGCCTGTTGCAAATGGGAGTGGAATATTCAACTAAATATGTCCTTTGGGCTAAGAATGAGGAAGCTAATAGTGGTAATGAGAATGAACATGAAGAGTTGTACTTCCAGCTGTGTTAGACTCATGGAAAATTCTGCCAAAAGCAGTCCTGCTGCCTGGACTTGCTAATTTATGAAGCAGCAAGGAGACTGTCCAATATCCAAGAGATTATTTTAGCTCAAGACTGATGAAGGGACCTTCAGCACAGAATAACTGCTGGCCAGTTAATAGCCCTACTGTGAGGAAAACACGTCTGCAGATGTAATCACCAAACATGATGGAGGAAGTGCGAAGACAGCCCCAAACCCAGAGTGATGGAGCAACCCAAGCCGTGCCCATTCAAGCATTTCCCTTTGTAAAGAGTTCATTGTTCAGTCCAGCTTTGGCACGGTCTGTAAGAGAGTATGGTTTCAGTGATGTATACTTACCTGGAGTGTGCTCAGCACCTGTTTTTGGTGTCAAGGACCTTTCCACTTCTCAGATTTCTAGAAACACATAGACAAAGGATAGGCAGTTGCATGTTATAAATATGCAAAGACAGACTGTGGAAACTGCCCGGGCTCTGAATCGACAGTTAGACACTGCTGGAGTACAACAGAAATAATGGCTAAGAAATGTCAATGGAGACCCCCCTCCGAGTCCTGTGGATTTCTGTCAGGCTGCAGGCAGTGGCACTGCTGAGCCTTTGTATGCTGTGAGTTCAGCTTGTGCACCCAGTGCAGCGTTTTGTGCCTGCAGTGACAAGTGCTTAAAGGTTTCAGGTGAAACTGAAAAGGTTACTGGAGAAAACATTGCCCTTGACATTTTTTTACCCTAAATATGAAAACCAGGTTGTGATGAATGAAAGTTTGCTTATTTGGCAGGAACCCCAGTCAGGCAACTTAGCAGCAATCATGACACAGACAATATGTACACACCCACCTGTACAGCTTGCAGTACATCTAGAAATCCTGCCTGCAGAGCAAATTCCCATGATACATGAGGGCTCAGCAGCAGCTATGCTGACAGACAGGGTTTTGTGAGGTTTTCATGGATTTTCCAGCTTCTAACACTCCACAGACTGGCAGTATCTCCTGCTTTGTAGCAAGGGAGAGTCATCCTGGATTTCAGGTTTTAGAGTGATTGCACCTTAAAGCAGCATCAAAACTTTCCAGTCAGCAGAGTAGATCACATCCTTAGAGCCCAAAATTGCGCTTCCATGGTATAGCAAATACAGTGTGAATATTTGACCTCGAGGCTGCAAGTACTAGAAGGAGATCTTTAAGCATGCAAGTTCTCTTTGTTATTAAGTCTCTTGTTTGTAGTAGAGGAGTATTCACGTTTTCATTACAAAATTATTTTCCCAGCAATTTGCATCTTTATAGCTGTCATAGAACATGTATGAACTTTCAAAAGTTGTTCAAAGAAGTCTCTAAAAATATTTTGAAGATCTAAACCAGTAGGAGGTCTTCTATGTCTACTAAAACAACCGACTTATTTATGTATCTCATGGTCAGTTTCTCTAACATTCTCTTTGTGCAACATGTGCAATAAATACTGCCTAAAGAGTACAAAAATCAGAAGTTGTTTTCTCAATTGCTTGCAATGAACCCGGCATGTAACCATTGTCACAAACTAATTAGCAGCCTACTTATTTCTTTTAAATTTGTCACTATTTAAACTACACTAAAACTAAAATGTTGAAACTGCTTTAATTAACTTACAAAGAGCTAAACAGTTGGCAATACAAATTCACACTACAGATTAATTATCTTTGTGTTTGCTCCCATTTAATGTATGAGCATACCTTGAAAACAAATAAAATGTACCAAAATTATTTTTGTCTTTAGCAGGTGAAACTCTCATTAAAAATGATAAGCTGAATTGGTGTGATATGATTTCCAATTAATTTTTATCTCAATAAGAATTGTTTGGAAATACAGTGATTAAGAAATACTTTTAGAAACAGAAAGAGAAGTTAATTACAGAATTATCTAGTTGATATAATTCCAGTAAGTAACTGCCATAAGTAGATATTCATTAGTCTCTCAACAGATCAGGGTTTTTTTTCCTATCAACCAAAAGCAGAGGCCAGATGGAACAGTGAAATGCCAAACTGATGTATGTATATGATATTTATTTGTTTAAACATTTGGTGAATTCCTCACAGTGTTAAATCCAGAAGGCTGGAATGATTTGCAAGTAAATTGATAAGCCATTAAAAAAAAATTATATCTGCTCTGAACTTAATAATTATCTTTAGGTTTGTAATTTATTGTTAGAGGTTTCCATTTTCTGTCATAAAACTTTTAAAATCTGTAAGTAAAACCTGTTGCATTGTGTTCCAGTCTGCCTTTTGGCTCAGTGAAGAAATTACAAAGGCTGAGACCAAAACAGCTGTCACTGGTTTTAATGGGCAGTTTTGTGCCTCTGAGGGATTTTGGATGGAGACTTTGTGGATTCCCACTGACTTCAGCAGGTTTCAGGTCAAGCATGAAAGGAAGGAATTGGTAACTAGACTTTCTTTGCTTGCCCTGGTGTCTATAATTATGATTTAATCAAAACACATCAATGCAATCAAGTGTCAAAGTCCAGACTTGGTTTGGCTGGGGCTTCTGGAATATAAGAAGTATGCAGCTGTTGATTTCCTCTTGATTCTTGTCTTATTAAGGCAGTTGAACAAAATACATAATCACAGGGTATAGAGGCTCTGAAACAGATTAAAATCTAAAGCAGAAACAGGAGGAGGGAGCCTGAAATGTGAAAAAACCCCCAACTTCTGTGAAATAAAGATGTGTATATGTGCAGGTAATGGCCATGACTTCGAGCAGAAGTAAGGGAACCCTGCCAAGAGTACAGCAAGGGCCAGAACTGCTCTCTTACAAAAAAACCCCAAATCAAACCAAAAACCCCAACCTCCAATATTGTGTCCCAAATCAAGCACAGAGACAACCTGAAATGCAAGGTATACAGTCCATGCATCTCTCTTTCATAGCACATTTTATGACACTGATAACAAATTCAGTTTTTTAAGATATTGGCAGCTAAAGTCACAGAATGTACCTAAGAAGGAATCAAAAAACTGTAAGTTAGGCATCTGAATACCTTTGTGATTCTGGCCTAAGAATGGTTGATAATTAGTATACCACAAATTAAGTTCTTACATATGCAAATGAATTTTTTTGCTGTCGCAACTAATTACAGCTGTAGCTCTGTGCTGAGTTGATTGGGAGTGAGAAATAAACATACAAATCTAAACCATTGGTGTTTAATACTCCCCTCTTGTAATTGTGATGATCTGATCCTCCTACAACTGGCAAATATATACATGGGAGTGTGTATGAGCGTAGGAGAATGGTAAGTGGGAGAAAGAAATCCAGATTTTTCCATCTGTACAAAATGTCAACATACTGTCTATAAAAAGTCATCAACAAAATCCTTATAGGCACAATTCAGACCAGTCGAGTTCTAATCTGTATCTTCACTGACAGCGAGGGTTAATCAAAGCTCTAATACAGTGTTTCCTTAGTTGAGAAGCTGGAGGAAATGATGTAGCACTTTCAAGAAAGCTGTAAGGCTTGGGTAGTGCCAGATACTGTATGTGCAATTGAAAGTTTAAATAGAAGGTTAATAGCCCAGGAAAAGGTTGGTCCTGAAAAGTAACACTTCAAGCTGATGTGGTTGAACTGCCTGGTTGGCCCCCCCTGCCAGAATGTGCCTCTGAGAAATTTTAGTGGCAGCCAGGGAAACAGATTATTGTCAGGTCCTCCAGTGCAGCCTGCTATTATTTTTTATCTTTTACCTCTCTAACCTGGTTTGTAATCTCATCATGCAGATTTAGCACTTCGCTTCTTTAAAGCTGGAAAAGCCTGCCTTGTGTTAGGAGTGATCACAAAGTACATCTGAAAAATATGAAATACAGTTTTTCTTCAAAAATGGTGAATTTAAATAACGTTCAGCATCCAAAGAGAGTTCTGGCTCCTGCAATCCAGAAAAGGTTTGGAAATTCCAAAAGGGGGAAGGGGTTTTCCCCAGACTGTGAGTGCCAAGATAAAAGGAAAAGCCTTCCCTACACAGAGCTAGAAGTGCCTTCTTGTATGGATAATTTACAGGGTCGGGTGGTCAGAAGCTATAGAGAGTCTTTGACAAATCAGTTGTGGCAAAGTGCTGTCAAAAATCCCCACTCCACCAGCAGCACATAAAGGGAGGATACATGACAGGGAAAGGATAGGGGAAAGTAGATTAGGATACACAATATTTCCAGTGAGACCAAATGAAGATATCAAAATATAAGAAGGGCTATTGTGGAACTCTAAGATGTAATGGCGGGCTCTGAGCAATAGTTCCTGCTGGTACCTAAAATGGACCACAAACCTCTGTATTTAACTTCAGAAATTGCACCTCACACAGCTGGGAGATGAAACTGTCATTTTGGTCTCTAATAGCCGTGTTAGAAGCCAGAAAGAGCAGGAGAAAGCAGCAGCTTGGCTAGTCTGATATACAAATCCTTTTTTTTTTTCCCCAAAGAAAACATATTATTGCTTTGTACTTTAAAATAATGATCACAAAGAAGAAAAATATATTGTAAAGTAAGATAAGAGTACAAGAGCTGTTTAGCTTCACTGATACCAGAATGGAAATGCAGACACTTTTCTTGTAATTGGAAATAATGCAGACATTTTTTGTAACAAGAAAAAAGGAAAACTATTATTAGCAAAAATCTGTAGATTCTTTAGGTGAAAAAATATACAGCATAAATTGTTTACATTTTCAGTGGGGGGCATCCCTCAGCGCATCAAGCTGTCACACAGCTTAGCAGCATGACACATCTTAGTGATTAAATGCTGGCTCCCTGGCAAAGCCCAAAAAACAAAACAAATGAATTTTTCAGTGGAGAAAGCCACTGTTCTCTTGTACAATGTTTCTCACAGCTGAAAAGAGGCAGCAGCAGGGTGGTAAAAATCAAAGTCTCTCAGCAGGTGAACTGTAGTTTGAATGTACCCCTGCACAGGGTATCTTTATCTGCCTTTGGTCTCACTCCTCTGTTGGGGTAAAATACACCATTACTTACAAGTTTGATTTCAGTTGTTGGATATGCAACACGATGGACCTTGGAAAGCAATTATTACAGCCCTTCACTTATTTTACTTGGAAGCCCCAAACCAAGCAGCGTTAACCCAGTTACTCAGATGCATGAAATCAGAACAGTGACAAAGCAAGAGCAGCAAAGGCCCACCTGTGTGTGGAAGAGAAGGTGAGCCGGATGGTGAGCAAAACAGGAGTGTCAGGATCAGGGCTGGGGACAGTGATCAGGGTCAGACACAGCCCAGTGGTTGCCCAGTGGCCTTTCAGTGATGAGACAGCTCCAGCTGGACAGCCAGCTGGTGGATTTGGGTCTAGGAGGCCCAAGCTGGAGGCCAGAGTTTGGTGCAGACACAACTGCAACAGGGCTGCGGAATAACATGGGGGAAATTATAGTAAACCCTCAACTTAATAGCAACTACCTAGGGAAAGCAGGGGCAGGCCCTCACTTCTAGTTTTCTTCATAGCAGTTTTTGGTAGTGAAGAAGCTGATCTTGAGCTCAGCCCACTAAACCCATTAACTCATCCAACTAAACTCCATAAGGACCTGTACTCAAGGCTCAAGGCCCTGGCACAAACTCAGGCTTAGCTCCTTGGCCAATGCAAAAGCACTTGTAGCAGATGGTACAGGTCCATTTCATCATGCAGGTGCTTGTATGTGACTCCTCAGGAGTCTGAAAAGCAGAATTATCTGAATTTCTTGCCAAGTTCACACTTTGTTATGCCCCAGCTGTTCACTGTTACCAGTCCCACCCGTTCACTGTTACCAGTCCCACCCATACGTTGCCACACGAAAAGTCAGTTTAGGTTTACTTCAACTGGTATAAAAACAGTATTATTTTTTTGGGTGACTTAGTAATGTTTACCCACTTCTGTTTTCTTTATGCTGTTTGCAGTTCCAAAGGGGTCACATTCAGCAGCTGATCATGGAAAATATTCTCGTTAGATCAAAGAAAGCAATGAGCAGTCCAGCACTGTCACATGGGGCTGATGAAATGCACAAATTGACACTTGACAGGACAGCGATTATCCCAGAGTTTAATAACATGTTAATCATCTTAAAGAGTCATTATTTGCTCCCAGGCACACACTGTACTCCCACGGTGACATTAAAAAAATCCCCAACAAAACACACCAGAGGATATTTCTACACGGCAAACCATACTGGGAAACTAAAAAGATGCTGTCTATGAAAACAGCCTCTTCAACTGTCCTAGAACACAAAACCACCAGAATGCTGGTTCTCTTTTTGCACATCTCTGTGCTACTCACCCCAAATGATTTTGGATATAATTGCATAGACTTTTATTTACTAAATTTAATAATAATGTGAACGTGAACATACAGTGTAGTCTTCGCATATGAACACAAACAGCAAAAACTTCCCCCCACACCTTATGTTTCTTATTAGGTCGCAAATGTTCCTGTGGGAAATCTGTGTTTGATTCGTCTTTAGGTGACACACCTAACTGTGACTTCCAACAGAGTTGTCAGTGCCAGCTGTAGCAGTGGCTTTTAGTACTTTTTATCTGCTTTGTCTGTGATTTGAGGTCACAACTACTTTCACATATGATATCAAACAGTCTGGAGGCTTTTAATTTTATCTGAACCCACCTGAACTAGAGGTGGGATATGAGTACTATGGGAGGTTGCAATGGACAGTAAATGTTTGATTTGGGCATTTTCGGTCTGAGAATATTCCTTAAAAGAGTGTCCAAGTTAGACAGACCGATCTAGCCCACAGGGAGACTGCTCCTTCCCAAGGAACTCACTGAGCCTGTTTGGTGAAGATGGTCCCACTGGCACAGTATGGCAAAAGAGGAATGAGAAAGTAACAGTCAGGAGCTTTGTGTGAAGCCCAGGCAAAGACAGTGAGACACTTAATGCTCCCGCAAGGAAAACCCCTAAGGACCAAAACAGAAAGTCACTGAGTTATCAAAAAGTCAATCCAGAAGGAAAGCCACAATCTGCAAACTCACCAACAGGAAAGACAGACATTATTTTTCAAATCTCATTTCGCTTTGGAGTTATTATAGATAAAGAAGTTAATTACTGTAGATCCTATTCTAATACAAATGACTTATGAATTTCAAAGCCTTTGGGGGATACTCACTCAGGGTAGATCTATAGGGACTCATCTAGGAGATAGGACTGGTCCCAGGCACTGTCATGGGTCTGAACTGCACTTGTTTGGAGTTTATTGTCCCCCAGCCAAGCATTAACAGCCAGCCCAGTCCCTGCTGCTGCCTCATAAGGCACTTACACAATGCAGATTAATGGGAGTTGGTAAGAAGGTCATGTCCTGATACTAATGGAAATGAATTATTCCCAGAAATATCTTTAGTCAAGACTTTGTCCAAGTCTTCAAGCAGAGAGGTTCAAATAGTTCCCTGGGAGATTTTTACAAGTTCGTTTCTGTATCAGAGTTTTTATCATAATATTCAGCTTAAATTTTAATTTCTTCCTTCTTTCTGCCTTAGAACATTCTAAGGAATTCCTCTTCTTTCTTGTTGCTTATCCCATTTGTAGACTGTTGGCAAGTTCTTTGCTTTCAACCGCTTAACCTTCTTTTCACCAGCGCATAAATATTGATCCATTCCAACCTTCCCTTTTTGTCTATACAAAAATCCCTCTGTAGTTATTTCTGCCCTATACTGAATGACCTTCAATTTGTTTGTTGTAATGAGCTACCTAGAAACACGTGTATTCTTCTGCCAGAGTTATATGGAGATGAACAATGCCTCCTTATTCATGCTGCATGAGCACGGGCATTCCAACAATTTCTCAGTCCTTCATGTTACTCCTTCCCAGATTTGTCCATCACAGTGAGTATGTACAACATGAACTCTTTTCCTTGAGATTAACTGGCATTTTTCCAGGTTGAATTCAATTATTTTTTGCATTTCATCAAGATTCTGAGACCTCCAAGAAACAGACTATTTGCTTCCTGGTTTTCTATACTTTTTCCATAACTCATCCAGAGTGCATCCAAAGCACATGCGGGAGGTTTCATTAACACAGGATTTATTTCTTTGTCTTTGTTCTTAGTGACCCAGAAGCTACAAGTGATCTCTGCTATACAATTAATCACCTTATTCTAACCCAGCATTTGTCCATTTACCAAACTGCATCTTGATGTTACTCTTGACTCACCATTAGCTTCAGGAAACAAGCAACTGTTTGGTGACATTAAAAGGTATCATAGCAATTGAATCTTATTTCAGGAATGGAAACATCTACGATTTTGGTGAATATACGAACAGATATATTTATGAAAATGAGTATGATTCACTGCACAGATGACAATTTTATATTTCATAGTCATAATTTCATAGTTCATATTTCAATCAGTTTTTAGTAATAGAGTAGATACTGCAGCAACTGCTGCTGGCAGCAATAGGTCTGGCAAGCGTGCAGCTGTAGTCATTGCTATAACACACTGTGAATCCATAGTATAAACTGCCCTGGATGGTGACCTGAAATCAAGAATTTAAAGTTCAAAATGGGAATTAAAAATAGAGGAAAATATTTTAGAGGGAATTTTTTCCCTGTTCAATTCAACGTAAAATGCAAATTCCTAATAACAAAATCTGTCTCAGTAGTCATAAACTACTTCTGCTTAATATCTACATGCAAAAAGAACCCTGAAAATCTGTTTGAGGGGGTTATTCTTAGATGAGTTGTCTGTTGAGAAGAAATTTTCCTGGTGGTATTCCCACCAGAGCAAATGAGATGCCACTGAGCTTTGGAGACAGTGCCCATAACCACCTGCATCTACCTGGCCTTAGTCTAGATCATCCTTGGATTTAGACAAAAAAGGCTCCATGCAGCAAAATCCCACTGTTTAGGGCTTACAGCACCTGCTTTAAATGTCTGATTACTGCTATTTAGCTAGAGCTCAGAATCTTCTCTCTTCATTCTTGTGTGTTTCCTCAAACTTGTCCTCATGAAAGGTCACAGAATAGAAGAAAGTCCTCCCTTTTTGTGAACCTGGTATAATCCTATCGATTTGCCTTGTGTTCAACCCAGTTAATTTCAATTTACCCTTTTGTGATTTGTTTCCCTCAAAGGTAATAAACCTATGCTAACCATTTTACTTCCAGCTATTATTTGTTTTTGCCAAACACCAGGGGAGAAAAAGGGATGGTGATCTCCTGTGCTGTGCCTCGAGGTGATGCAGCACAGAAATCCCAGCCCACAGCTTACACAGAGCTGGGGCGATGCAGCTGCTCCTGGAATGTGGCCACACTGGGTGACACTGGTGGTTGGCTCCTGTCACCCAGTTCCCTGGGAACTCCTGCCTCATGGCTCCATATAGGCTGTGGCATGATTCAGGATCCTCCCATCAATACACAGTCTGATCTATGATATATCTTTCAATTTTGATGTGGCTTTCACACAGAAATGCTGCAGGCAGCTCTCTGTGGCAGCTGGTGCTCTGTGAGGGGAACCCATCACTGTGACCCACATTGGACACTCAGTGCACACTGCACCAAGAACTTGACAGCAACCAAACCACTTTGGTGAGGTGCCAGATCTGAGGTAATGAAGAACACCAGCTTCCCAGGCAGACTCATTAGTTCAGGAACATTGTGTTAGAGAAGTTTCACTGCTCTCCATTTCTTCATGTGGCTTGGATGTGCCCTTCGCCACACCTGAGCATGGGAAGTTCCTTCCCAGCTGGGACTCTCTTCTGTGTCAGATGTAACAACAGAACCTGCAGACTCCACCACACACAAGACAGGAGTGATCAGGATATAGGATAACGTAATCTGTAAGCCCCTGGATCAAGAATATGTTGAAGTGATGTTGAACAGGGATGCATCATTAAGGAATGGCCTCCGAATTCTCTTGTGATCTTTCTCTGGATGTGTTTTGCAGTGTTCTCCTCAAAACATGCTGAAATCCCCATGGATTCCAAAAGCTACATCACTCTCCACAACTCCTCTGATAATACTGATGTAGGAAGGTCAGAATTTGATGACAGCAAACACTACTGAAGTCACAGCACTTGGGACAGCAGTGAATTTAGCCCAAATGCATTATCTCATAATTATATTTATTTCAAAACATTCACATGAAACTGTACCCATGACTAATGAGGTATAATTTGGTGTTCCTTTGTGTATGAACTGAATGTTTATACTCTAAAATCCAGTTTCAGTGGATATCTGTATCAGTGGTAACTTTTTCAGCCAGCAGCCATTTCAGCTCATTGCTGAATTTGAGGCCAGTGGCTTAGAGCAAAAGAATCATTTGAGAAAAGCTAATCTCAGGAGTCTGGTATTAGGTGGCAAAGTAGGGCTGAAATGTATCACACTGTGGCCTCCACGTTACCCCTATTTCAGATCAGGCAAACACTTTTCCAAGGAAAAAAACATAACTAGATCTGTCCCAGTATTATTTTAATTAGATCTGTAGCAAACAGCACAATATATGATTGCTGACCGACTCAAAAATAGCTTCCACTACAAGTAATAAGAAACAGGTTAGAGCAGGGTATAGAGCCTGGAGATTTTACCAGGCAGCAGATCAAACAGCTGAACTCTTGACAGACTCTGCTGCTTCCCTTTGCCTGCTGTTTCCTGGAACAGCAAATTCGGGAGCCATTTGTGAGTCGCTGGCCAGTTCACCCTCACAAATCATTAATGTAACATCTGAGCTTTCAAATGTCACAGTGGAAACTGCAAAAAAAAAAAAAAAAAAAAAATCCAACTCAGGAGTTTCGGGTCTCTCAAAGAATCATTTCCTTGTACTTTCTGGATATGTTTTTGTAATGTGTATTTCAGGTGGTTGACAGTTTGACATAAGTTTGGGTGGAAAAATGTATATAGAAAAGCTCTTAAAATGTTCTCTTACAGTTATTCCAGTGAATAAATATTTTTATTGTGGCCAAGCATCAAATGCAAAGTGCCACTTCCTGAGTTCTTGCTGAGGGCTTTCAAATTTTCTTTTCTTGAGAAAATTGGTGTGATTCCCACAGTTCCCCAGGGAACTAATGCATTTTACTCTGGCAAGAACCACAGGGACGTAAAGCTCTATAGGCTTGTATTTTTTAAACCATTTTACTCATTGATTTTGTGCCTTAAGGAATCCAGAGTTCAGAATAGCCTTTTGTGTGCCACAACAATGAGGAGACCAGTCGGTGACATTTATAAATCTGCTGTTAATTGCTTGTGTGCCTGGGCTCTACTGCTGAAGTGCTTTCAGTCACGTATCTAATGAGGTCGAAACTGAAACATGCCAGAGATGAGGCAGAGGGAAATCATCACAGGGGGATGAAGAGCCAAACTCTCCTGGCTGCCGGCTCTCCAGGTCCTTGCTGATTGATCAGTGCAGCCTGAGGCTGGGGAGGGTTACCTGAGACACCACTGCTGCTGCTCCTGCTCCCTCTCGTGTCACCAGGGCACTGTTTGTCTCCAGAACATCTTGTTAGTGCCAGTCCCCAGCTGTGAAGAGCAAAGATGCCAACAGCAAGAACTCACCTCTCTTGCTCATGAGCAAACTCTTAACAGGAGTCCAGCTCCTCGGATCTAATTATAGGCAAAAACTTCCTCTCTGCTGACTGTGAAGAGGAACAGAGGAAATCTCACCTGACTCAGAGCTAGAATTTGACTGAGATTATTGTCAGCTGGAGACACCCAATACATTTTTTTTCTTTAGGTACTTAAATATCTGGGGTTTTGATAGTTTGCCTCTTTAAAAATATTAAAAATATCATCAGTGCTCTGAAATTATTAAAACAGGCTCCTAAAAATACCATTAGATGCCCAACCTGTTGCACAGAGAAATAAAACAGATTTACAGCCTAAGGGAGGCTAGAGTGCTGAACTTTTCAGGAAGACTTTCTATACAGGAAATTCTTAAAGAGATGTATAAATTCATACAAAAAATAATTACATAACAAATATGTGAACCTTGTATGTCCACAAACTGCCCTGTTTCTTTTAAGTCTCTTATCACTTTGAAATAAAACCAAACTGTTTTGATTAACAAGGTGGAGGTATTATAGAAAAATAAAAATATTACTTTAGAAAAACAGTACTGCCTTTGTACAGCACTTGCAATCATTAGGTCTCAAAGTAATATACAGAAGTATGATGATCCTCAATATCTAGATGAGGAAAATGAGGTACACAGAGGTGAAATCACCTGCCTAAAACCCTCCAGTGAGTCAGAAATCTCAGTGGAAAGAGTAGATTTCAAAACCTTTGCAATACCTTGACATGTGGAAGAATTTAAAAGAGAATTGCTGATGTTCAGGTCAATTCATAACCTGAAAATTAAATTGAGGTTCCCCAAGAACCCAGATACTCAAAATCAGCATCTGGGATTGCCACGGAAATTTATCCTCCTGAACTAGGTAGAAAACCTAATGTGCCAGGTATGTTATATAAAACTAGTAAATATTAGTGTTTGTCGTGCAGAAATAAAGTTATAGTCCATTTTGTCATCAAAAATTCTTTCTTACATATTCAGAGTTTCACAATTTTGGCTCCCTTGCTATTAACTACACATCTACTTCTTAACGTTTTCAAGTAACAGCTGCCTCAGAGATCAAAGCCAGTCAAAGTAACAGGGGGTGCTGGGAAAGAGTTGTATTCTTTTTAGTGGTTTCCTGTAGTTTTGATCAAAGTACACAGAGAATCCCACTAAGCAGAAACTGAATGTAGTGGAATGCAACTCTTTTCAGCTGAGAAATAGAAAAATAATCTCCTCTAGTTTGTTGGATACATAAGTCTGTTTATCCTCTTTCTGTCTCTCATCTCCATGTTTTCCTACAAATTGTTCATTCTGTATGAGCAAACCGAATGGGCTCAGGGGTGTCCATAAACCAGGCGGAGTCACAACTGCTTCCACTTTCCCTTCTCCATTATGATCTCAATTGCCAGACTCCGAGGCTGTAAGAGCACGAGGAAGAGCTGCATCAGAGGTCCTCAGCAAAGGCTGGAGAGGGATTGTTAATGCAGATGGCTTTGCTTTTGTGAGCAGAAGTGTTACCTCTATGTATAAATCCACATTTCAAGGGCAGAATACAATGCTTGGATATATCTTGTATTGCTTAGGAAAAGGTCCAGAAGGCCACTGTCATATATGTTTGAGATGGAAAAAAAACATCCTTTACATGACTGCTCAGATTCACCTAAAGAGAAAATTGGCAGCCAAGCAGATAAAATAGATTTTTTACAGCTGTTTTGTTTTCTGGTGCCAAGAGTTCTCCAATAGATCATCGGAAGCAAGAGAATCTATAGGATTCTTTACAATTTTGGGCACAAAGGATGATTATATGAGAAAGCAGCATTCATACAAGATAAACCAGATTCCCTACCAGTGTTAATTACAGCAAAGCAAAAGATTTAATACCCTATTATTT
The DNA here is from genome assembly GCA_013398055.1 of Ifrita kowaldi. Taxonomy (NCBI): domain Eukaryota; kingdom Metazoa; phylum Chordata; class Aves; order Passeriformes; family Cinclosomatidae; genus Ifrita; species Ifrita kowaldi. The sequence continues at coordinate 818,019 of VZRS01014571.1, read as the reverse complement.
ATTGAGAAGAGTAGCATGTTGTCAACTACATTAAAATACTTCTAACAATTTCACATAGAATGAAACAAAAAAAAAACCCTCAAAATTAACTAAGAGAAACCTGAGTTTTTCTGCAATGGTTTAGCCATCTTAGATTAAACTCATATATTAAATTATACCACAGCTATTCTGTGGTAAAAATAGGGCCATGAATGAAATGTTCATTAAAACCATGTGAAAATGAATGGAATACTAATGAAATTAAACACGAGGGCAAGGGCCAAGTATATGCATCAATCAGGCTTCATTAAACCCATAATCTGTTCCTGAAGTTAAATAAAACAGACACGTGGTCAATGTCTCTGAATTTCTGGAAAGACTAAAAGTCTGCAGACTTGATTGTTAGCAAAACAGAACCTCAATTTTGTGGTATTAGACCAAAGAAATAATTCTTGCAGAAAATAATATTTTATTCTTTTTAAACAAACAAATAGAAACTCTTACTGGAAATACAAATTTCAACATTTCCTGTGAAGGTAAACCTTGTTATTACTAAACTGGGAGAAAATTCCCTTCAACTTTTCAGTAACTGAGAAGCAGCTTTTCGGTCCATCTGTATGAAACTCTCCAGGCCAGCAGCTCTTTAGTGTCAGGCCAATTCTGTTTGTTCCCAAGGTCACAGAACTCCTTGGAGCACATGGGACAGGGTGGGGAACCATGTGGATGTGCCTGCCTGGCACAGGACAACATGGTGGTGGTGTGAGATGGGGGATGTGAGTACCTAAACTGGTTTTTTAACGGTGGCCTGGAAAAGGGAGGCAAGAGTGATTCTGTATTCTGGCATGCAGAATGGATCTTTGTTCCGTACCTGAAATTCAGGGAAACACCACAGCTGGGCAAAGGGTGAGCTCTGGCCTGGACAGTGCAGGATGTGGCAGAATTCCCTGCCTTGTCCGATTTCTGGGGAGGGCAGTGCCATAGAACACGGTCCAGGCAAAGGTTTTGATGTTGACATTATCAGCATTTTCCAAAGGAAAAAATTCCTCCTGAAAATTTCCAATGAGCTTTTATTACATGCTGATATTGAAATGCCAGCACAGCCAAACTGCATTTTTCTTATTTCATTTTATCTATGCCCCTTAATTCTCCCTTTTCCATTTGGGATCTCCTCCTCTTGTCCTGAACTCAGCTGTTACAGTCATTATACAACACTGCAGTGCTCTTTTGCCCTCTTAAAGGCTTTTTCTAAGTGGTAGATTATTACTCATTTATAGTTAGATTGCTACTCACTTAGAAAGGGCCTAATTCTGCTTTTGCAGTCCCCTTAATTGTGAGACATTGCGCTGAAAATATGTAAGTGGTGAACAAATAGGGAGAAAGAGAAGGTCAAGCCCAAACTGATGAGGTTCTCTAGAATAAAAAAAGTTATATAAATAGACAATTATATTTTCTCATTAACAAGAAAGTTTTTTCATTTGCTTTCTGAGGCCTTGAATCTGCTGTACAAGTCAGTGTGAACTTTTGTTTTCACTGCCTAACTCTGGTTACTCTCAAAAACTTCTAATAGAGAGTTTAGCTTGCAATTTCCTTGTGCTATCGGATGGAGAGCTCTGTGATTATGTTAGTGGGGAAGAGATGAAAACATCCCTTATGCTGAAAGCTGTCTGAAGACGAGCATTTCAGCCTTAATGCTAAGTGGCCAAATTTTGCTCTCAGGTTACTCATCATAAATCAAAGGCAACATTGTCACAATCATGGGAATTAGAATGGTGGAATCCTAATAAAAGAGAGGAAAACAAAACCTCAGGGGGTTTTAAGAATGTGGATTAGTTTAGGTAATTTTGAGCAACTATTCTCAAGAAAGCACTTGGGGACATTCAAGTTTAATTAGGCTGCAGCTTGTCCTCACTGTAGGTGGTTTTGTTTCTGCCACAAAGCTCTTTCCTCGTCTCAGGTGTAGAGTGAGCCCCAACAAACCCCTGGAACTGCTCCTGCTTGATAAGGAAGGAAGGGAGAGCTGACTGGCCCCATCTATTAAAAGAGGTGTCAGTGGAATCAGCCGTGTTGGTTTTGAATTACCAAGAGCTAAATCTCACTGCAAGAGGCTGGGCTGGGTGGGAAGAAGTCATGAGTTGGGTTGGAAACACACCTTGTCTGCTGCAAGAGGCTCTGGCAGCGTGAGAGGAGCTGGACTGGCACTGCTCCTTCCAACCCATCATTATTCCTGCCTGGGCATCCCCCCAAGTGTTTCGTGCTCCACCAGGATAGACTGAATTCTTCACTTTTTCCTGCTCAAGCCTTTACATAATAGCCATATTTATCTGGTGGAACATTTACAGCTCTGATCCATTTGAAGTCAACACAACTACAGGAAGAAAATTTCAGCAAGTGCGCAAAGCTTAGGTTGCTGGGCAATTTTTTTGCCCCATTATTTTTAATTTATTTCAGTTAAATTTTAATCAGGCAGAAAAAGTGTGAGTCTAAAAGCAGTCAGAATTAATTATATTTTGTGTTTTCTATATTCATCCACAATTTTTCTTAATGTGGTGTCCTTGACATGTTGCGTTTGTGACAACGATGTGGCAGAATGGCTCAATTTTATATATAATTTATTGAAAAATTTTCAACTCTACATTCCTTGAGTAATTTTCATGTATAATTGAGCTTAAACTGCATTTGGGTTATTTTGAATTAGGAAGTCTTATAGTGGATCAAGTCACATTAATATGTGCTTATCATCTAATAAGAAGCCATTTCTAGGTCCTTACCGATTTTTTAAATATCCTTGAATCTCATTAAAATGAAATCGAATTGCTGTGATTTAAAAATCTAAACTTGGAGTTTGAATATATGAAAATAGGGATTTTTAAACTTCCTGAGTATTTCCTTACTTTATATTGAATTATGAAGTTCTCCCAAAAATATTTCTGGCTGGATTATTGGGTTTTAAAGTACTGATCCTAGTGGTAAAGAAACATCAGAAAACCACTGAACTTCTGGCGAAACAGACGAAATAAATTGCAGGCCAAGCTGTAACCCTAATGCTCTTAGACACCCTGAAGCTCTTGTGAGGAGCCATTTAGATCCTACAACACGTCACACTGGGTACATTCAGATATCAACTTCCTTTGTACCCTCACGGGGCAGCTGGTCTTGCTCAAAATGGGACAAAGAGCAGGAAAATGGATGCATAGAGGCTGCTAATTTGGGAAGATGTGAATTTTCCCTTCCTTATCACACAAACTCTCACAGTAGTCGCTGAAGTGTGCAAAAATAGGAGCTTGCAGCCCTAACTATAGCCTTGTGAAACAACGAGGAACTTGTAGCATCTCTCCACCTCTCCTACTAGGGAGACTTGTGGTTTGGGAAGCAGATGGATGAAATGGTGCAGCACAGTTCAGCAATATCACTTTAATTATGACACAGCTCGGGTTTTATCACCAAAATAATTTTGGCCTAATTTTGATTCATATTGACATGCTAACAGGAAGAAGGGATGATGCAGAAAGAGAAGAAACTCTAAAAGACATTAATATTCATGCCAGCAAAATATTCGTCACGCATGACCTCATACCACAGAAGTGTAAAAAAAGAACATTATTAACAAAGGCAGCACTTGGGAATGTGGCTGGGTTTGTGCTGCTGTCAGCATTTCTGTAGGACACGATTTGCTTTCTTTTTTCATTGTAATTGGATCTTAAAACACTTCCTCGGTTCTGCAACTTGGAATTTCACTGCCAGCTCAGCAGAATAATCCCTTAGAAAAATATTTGGAAATTCAAATCTCTTCTGAATATTGAATAAAACAGTTATTTAAACCCTTTAAAGTAGGCTTGTTCTGATGAGCTCTCATGGCACCTTCTTGTTCAACAAGGCTGCTGTCTGACATGGCTGCTCACTTAGATGCTGCAAGTAAACTTTTGCTCTCCCATTCCTCCTGGAATTGATGCATCTAAGAGGATGGAAATGTGTTTCTATTACCACTTTGTACAACAGAAGAAGCACTACATTTTCATTGCCTTCCTTTGAGGGTCTCGCTGAAGGCACAGGTCTAGAAGCTGGTGGCATCAGTCTAGAAGCCTGAAGAGTCCAGCTTTCAGAAGTTTTGTTCTTGACAATAACATATGAAAAGGTGTTTGATTTTTTTCCCTGACTTCTCTCTTCATAAAATATATTTTCAAATATAAAGTGAGTGTATTTGATATTGAAAATTAGTAGGCTAAGCAAACAAAACACCAACAAGATTTATCTAGAGCAGAATTTCACTTTAGAGGGTTCTTTTTCTGCATCATTGTAACTGCAAAAAAATCCTGATTTAATTGTAAATACTAGTGTTGGAATGTTTATATTCTGGGATTGCAGATTTCTATGCAATATGGCTTAACTTCTTTCAGATTAGGAGTTCAAAATTCCTGAAAATGTATATATCAAATAATGACAGCAAATGTGTAGAATTTGCAAGAGTTCAGGCTGCTGAGAAAAGAGTATTTTAGATTTCTGGCCAATGATGTCACATGAGATGTGAGATTTTGAAAATCAGGCCCTGAATTCTTTGTTTCAGCTTTCCAAAGAATTTACAGGCCTAGAGATCAAGAGAAACAGCCTGGGAGATTTATAGAAGCACCTAAACATTTGGTGTTAGTCAATGTAAATTAAGCATGTAAGCCTGTCAGGTGCTTCTGTAGATCATACGGGATGTCCAGCTGCGTATTTAAAAATAGAACACAATTATAAATCAATTCCTTTGAAGCTATAAACTCTCATAATCCTTATCAGCTTTTGGCATCTCAGTATCCAGGGATAGATTGCTCACAGCCTGGATCCTTATTTTAAAGATGCTCTTTACCTGTATGATGCAGCAACGAAACACAGATGGACAAATCACAGCTGAAGCATCCGAATGTTTCTGCTAAGGGACAGTACCTGAGCTACAATAACCTTACACATGTCATGGAACCATGGTGAGGCATTTTGAGATGTTTTCTCCACTGAGATTTTATATTCATATAAAGCCAGATCAAAATGACAGTCATTTGTGATTAATTTTCCCATAATATCAAAAGGAATTTTTCCTGTTTGAGCTTACTCCTGTGTCATCTAATATAGACTTGCTAGGAATATACAGGGAGATGGCACATGTTTTGCTTGGAACAGATGCAAACTTGGATCTAAAATGAGAGGTGTGTTTTGTAGGTTGTTACTGATGACATATGGGCAGGATAAATTCAGAACAGATTGTCATTTAACACCACCAAGAGTCTTACTCTTCAAACGAGGCTGGATATGATCCTAACGGGTTACATCCTGCCTGCACTCATGTCTTTGTGTCCAGGAGGAATTGTTTCAGCTCCTTTGGCATTGTGACAAATTCACAAGAGCGCATGTGTCATTTAAAAGATGACTTTGATGACCTGTGCTGCTGCAAGTGCCCCTGCTCTCGTGGTGCCGTGTGTCTCTGTGCTCCACTGCATCCACGTGTGCACAGCACAAGCTCCTCAGGCCTCTGTGATACTGAGGGTTACACCAGGAATTCCAGCATGGAACACCCTCATGGGACATCTGATTCTCCAGTATTTCACCTCCAGGTTTATGTGGTATAAAGCAAGTGAGAGCCACTCTGCCTTGACACTGCCATGGGATGGAAGGAAGCCTCACGCAGGCAATGACCACACTCATTGGCAGCTTGGAAATGCTGATTAACAGAAAGGTATTAGGCTTTAGCTGTAAATCTGAAGCTTTTGGCTTGCTAGACAGTCACCTGTGGGTGACTATGGATTAATGATGGGAGAGATGGCTGCTTTCCATGGAGCTACCTTCTGGCCTGTAATCAAATCCTTATTACCTCACCAGCCTAGGAAAATTTCCAGAGAACTGCGCTGGCCTTTTTTCCAGAGTGACATGAGGAGGAGCAATCAAAAGAAAGGAGGAGGAAGAAAAAGAGATCAGAAATAAGTCACTTAGTGTTCTGCTCCTCTGACAGAAGCTCAGAGTGGGGTGAGCAAAGAGCTGTGTGAGTTGTCCAGCTGCCAGAGGAGACTGAGGAATCCTCTGCGTGCCCGACTGTGCACGGGACACCTGGCTCCACGAGGCTGCACGTTGTGCCTGCATGTGAGACTAGTCCTAAGTGATGTTCTCAATTTCCATATTAATTCAAGGACTGCAGCCAAAGGTAGAAACCCAAAGTCTCCAGGGAAGAAAAACAAATTGCTTTGACTTCTAAAGGAAATCAATATTAGACGGTGCATTGGTTAAAGTGTTGAAACCCATGGATCAGTTCCAGATCCTGCCTAGAGAGATCCCTCAGGAATTCTTAGAATAGATCTTCATTATATTCAGCTTAGAAACACTTCAAGCAGGAGGCAAAGTTAAGCTGGACAATTCTGCAAGTAGCTTGTCTTTTGTCTTGGAACCCAAAATCTATTTCAGTGTAGTTTAAAACAGACAGCAAAACCTGTGAGCTCTGGCAGCAGAAACACCTCCACACTGCCTCCACAACCTGCTACCTGGGATGGTAATGAGCAAAAGAAGAAACACCAAAAGTTTAAAAGTCTCCTTTTCTAATGAAAGATTACAAGACACTAGGATATTAGATGATAGGAGAATTTACATGAAATGAGAGACAAGATAACCACCTTCAATTACAATCCAACTTACAAAGCTGGATCATAGAAGACCACTCTGTGGCCTTAAGAAATAACGTGAAATTAGGAATAAATGTACAGGTGAGTTACAGAAATATGAACTTTAGGAAAACAGAAGACACTGTATTGGTTTAACCACTCCTAGGCAGTAAAAGGACATGCTCTTCTGTTCCAGCTGCGCCAGTGCAATATCCTGCCACTCTCAGTCTAATCCTCATGACAAATCCCCACATTCCCTGTGGCTGCCTCAGATCTGCTGATGCTTAAGCTGCCTAGGTGACTTTTCCTTAACCTTTATCAATCTAAATGAGGCTGAGTTAACTAATTCAGCCTTAGTTGAAATGGTTTAACAGTACATTTTTCCACTAACTCACCTAATTTTTGAATAAAATGGGTTAGGGAGCACACACACAAGCAGTGCTGCTGGCAGGTTTGGGGGGGCTGTTACCTCCAGCACAGGAATGGTAAGTAGGTGCTGGGGACTGTAGAACTTTTGACAGCTTGAGAGAACTGTTTGCAGAGTGAACCTCACACCTCACTCTTCTTCACTTACCTCTTTCAGTTTCATTGCAACCTTAATGCTCTGGGCACTGAGGAAAGTTAAGCCAAATGGTGGAGAAACAAAACCAGAAAAAAGAAAAAAAATTAAAGACTGTTATAAAATCTTGCTTTGTCCAGTCCCACAGTCAAGGATTGTAGCTACTCTCATTTAATTAAAAATCCACACCAAAATACCTCTTTGGCAAAGACAGTGTTGGTTTCATAAATCAGTGAACAAACCACATTTTCAAGAACTTCCTAAGTCTCTAAAAAGCCAATAAAGTCCATACCATCATCATGATACATGATGTCATAACTAAATACTTATTAAAGCCCAAAAGCACACATACACATTCTCAAAGTCAAAAAGCATACAGAGATCCGTGCCACACTCCATTTACACAAAGCCTGGTTAAAAAAGGAGCAAGTCACCATCTGCTGAACCATCTGCTCCATCCAAGTCCTGTTCTTCATTTATGGTCACTGGGATAGGAGCTTCCACAAGAAAAAATGCTCAGCATCACCAGAATCCCCAAATAAATATTTAGTACCTCCTAATGCCACCCTCAGCTTAGTCCCAATAGTGTTTTCAGGACAAAATTTTGGCTCTGGGCAGATTTGACTGAGCTTGCTATATACTTGAGGATTGAGGGCATGTTTTTAAACAGCAGTTCAAGTGCTGGGTGAGTTATCTGAGGGGTTCTGCTATTTCTGCTTCACTGCTTGCCATGGCAGTAGCCCATCACCTTGGCAGAGAGCCACTGTGGGAAAAGGCTGCACTGTTTGTGCTTGTGGGATTGAGGCCATGTGCAAAAACAGTGAGTTTTGCCTGTTTGTCCTGGTGTGCTTTCAGTTTAAAAGGAAAAGCAGTGAGACTCACAAGCCCTGTATTTCTTTCCATACAGCCTGGCAATTACATAGTTTTTGCTACATGATATCTGTTTTAATGTAAACCTACTCTGATGTTTAACTTACCAAAATATTTGGGCACTTGGAGAGAAATTGCTTTCCTGCTCCAAAAACAAGTGTTCTGTGGAAGAACTGTCTCTCTGAATGTGTTGTGAGCAAAGTGTGGAAGTTTCCTTAGACATCTAAGTATTTCCTTATCTGTTCACTCATCTGTGTCTTAGAAGCCCACCCAGGCAGGCAAAAAACCAGGCTTTATACTTTCCTGCATTGAAAGCACCTGTGTATGTAGGGGACAGCTGTATGCCTGGGTTATTTACTGTGCAAACAGCAGGAGACGGAGCAGACAGCTCTTCCAGTCCCTTTGTCTGCAAACACTTTGGTAAATATTTAATCCAAAGCAGGCCTGTTTGATGCTGACCAAAATGGTGCATTCCCTAGTTCCCAGATGCAGCTGTTACTGCAGAGGTCAGAACTGAGTGGAAATGGGCACAGACATGATGAAGGGCCGGTGACATGGGGGCAGAGATGTGTATTTTGGACAGAGTCTCTGAAGCAGTGATCCCTCTTAGCTCTGAGTTTCACCCTCCACAGAGGAGTCACCTCTGTGCTTCACTGCTGCTTTAGGCTGTAGTAAAGTCACCTTCTGATGGACTTCACTACAGTGAAATAACAAAGTGGGTCAGATTAGCATTGCTTATCTGCTCCAGTGCAAAACTGATGAGTTACTTTAAAAATCCCAGCCCAAACCCTGCTGCTCAGACATCTCATGTTCCCTGAGCTGCCACGAGGCACCTCTGTGCAGCTTCCCACTGCTCGTGGTCTGGATGTTCTGCACTGCCCTTCTTTTCCTGTCCAAACCACTTCTTCACTTTACAATTCTTCAATTATTTTGCCTTCAATCACTGAAGAGAAAACATGCATTAAATAAAACCTAAAAATGAAAAAAGTGTTCCCTTCCCCCTCAAACTCATTCTTCCTTTTGACCCTTCCTTTTCTGAGTCCATTTCAGTGGATTCTCCCGACAGAATTAATTGCAGCAACCCATCAGCACAGTTACCATTTCCCACGAGAGTGATTCAAATGCCATTTGCAGTCCCATAACGAGCACACTTAATGGGTGCTGTCACCAGGTTTCTGTAGAAATTCTGTGCTCCAAACTGCCCTCAGCAGGCACAGCTTTGGGTAAAGTAAAGTGACCTTAAATCTTCTGCACTCTCTTTCATCTTCAGCTGGAGATTGGCTTGGTTTCATGGCACTGAGCCATCTAATAGAGGCTGCTCTGGTACATCATGGGCTGGCACAGCCCCAAAGGGATATTCTTGCAGAAAAGGATACCCTGTGGCTGACGGGCATTTCCCGGATCATAGTCCAAGGACAGGAGACAGAAGGCAGCCTATAACATGCTGCCACTTTGTCACTCTCCCACCTTGAAGGCCCACTTACCAACAAGAAATTCCCAGACACACCAGGATTTTGGTAAGTTTAGTCCCTAGAATGGCAGAATGGAGGTGGAAAGGGTAATTTTCTATCTCCCTGGGTTTTATTTTCCAGTGTTCCATAAGCTGATCCCTAGTGTTGCACAAGACAAAGGAAGTATCACCGGAAGACTTTTACAGTCATATCTCATATACATAAATGATAATTCAAGGTGTAAAGTGTAAGCTAACAGATTATAAATTCATGCTAATAATCCATTCTTCAGTACAGAAGGAAATAATTTGCACAACTGTGTTAGCCGTTGTTTGTAGAAATACTGTACAAATTCATCATGAACCCACAGTCTTGAGGAGTGATGAGCTAAGATAGCTGAGCAGTTCTCAAGGTACCTATTTACTAGAAAGAGAAGCAAGACCTAAAATGAACAAAATGTTGTATTTAGAGGGGGATGCCAGAGCAGAGTGCTCATTTAAAACACGAAGGCTGAATGCTGATCACAGCTGACAGACAAAGCAGACTCACTTTCCCCAGCAAAAAGATTTAGTGCTTCCATTAGAATTCCCAGAAAGCTTGAAAGCAAGACTCAGAAAACTGGCATGGAGTTGTGCACTGGTGTAGGAAAAACACAGCTCTGCCTTGAGTGTAGGAACCTGCAAAGGTGATGATAAGTGGATGATGGACAGGGTTAGCACAAAGCCTCACTGCCCCACTGGGACAGTAAAGGCAGTGTTTATTGCTCTCCTGAAGAGGAGGGAAGGCATCCAGGGCAATGTACCTGAGCTGGAGAAGGTACAGCCAAAAAGAGTATGGGTTTTGCCCGACTATTCTTTGTTAAGGATGAAATTCTGCAGCAGCAGAACTGTGGTAACCTACTCTTCACTCCTGTAGGGACTGGCCCCTTTGGGATCCTTCTGTGATGAAGCATGAATTTGACTGGAAATGGGATATTTATCTTTCTCAAACAATATTCATATACTTTTGCTTCTCAGTGCATAGGCTTGCCTGACTCAGCACCTTAGTGAGAAAGAGGTAGGACTCCCTCATAACGAGGAATATTCAGGCCATAAAAATGGACTGTACTCCTCTCTGGCTCTTTCAATCCCTGACAGAAAAAGCAAAGAGGATCCATAATACCTGATCATGTGATAACTGTCTCTCTCAGCCTTGGCTTCTTGTGACAGATTACAGTGCCCAGTCAACAGGGCTGCACATATCCTGCTTTCTGCACTTCATTTACATGGAGAATGAGGATATAAGGATATTTGAAAACAGTAATTTAGGGGAGCAACTGTTCTAAAAGGAGTTGGCAATAATTTCAGAAGAGTATGGCTGTGCCTGTTCAACCCTCCCTTGTGTGTATTTCCAGACACACCAATACAGCCCCCAGCCTTGTCATGAGCTCATCACTGCTTGCTCAATACATCACTCAGTACCCTCATATTCAAAAGGCACCAAAATAAATTAATGCCTTTTATCTTACAATCAGATATCTAAGAATTTTAACTTTGCACACCAAAGATTTCTTACTGCTGGTTTTCCAGACCACACCTTGTTTTTTGTAGTCATAGAACCAAAGTTTTACTGAAGGGACACAGCTGAAGGATGGGCAGTTGAATGCTGTTCCAATCTTTGTTTTTCCACCAGATTTGCTTCCTGGATTTAAGCCATTTGTTTTTCATTGGCAATAAATAAGTCCCAAAGGTATCAGAAGTGGCACTGTCTGGCCTGTAGCATTGCTGTTACCTACAAAATGATGCATAAATCTAAGCCAGGTTCACTGGCAACACCCAAATACTGCAGTATACCCACATTTGGCTAGGAAAAAGCACATTTAGATGAAGTTCAAATTGTATTCCTTCTGCAAAGTAAAAGAAGGTTAAACCTGTTTCTCTAAGGCTTCATCCCTCTGTTAGGAATGTAACAAATAATTTCTTATCTTTTAACCAATCTCTTTCCAGAGCTGGTTTCTCCATGAGAAATCTTAATTTTGAAAAGCAAGGTTCCTTGCGGAGGTTAAAATAAACATTTTAACTAAGTCATTAGGAAATAATTTCTGCATCCTTTTCACCCTTATTCAGCTGCTACATTCATTAATTTTAGAGAATTCTGGTTGTAGAGATTGTAAGTCTGTGTGGAATTAAAGGCTAAAGAACTTCATAGTGTGCTGCACTCCACCATAAATCATGCCAGGCTACATGGCCAACCTCATTTTCTATCATTAGCAGGAGTGATATTGCTCCCTACAGGGTGAGGCTATTTAAGAGAATTCAAAATCCTATGCCACCAGTCCTGCAAACTTGTCAGCATTTGAATCAGGAGGATCCTTAAGTAAAAGGCCTATTTCTTTTACTTTTCAATTATAACCCATCAGAGAGTTTGAACTGGGTGGCTCAGTCGGATGTTACATCTCTAACAGCTGTGATTCCATTTAGCAACTGCCTTACAACCCAAGAGTTAATGCAGCCTTGTAGAAAGATTTCAAACTTGCAGTGCAAAAGGGAGAAAACCCATGATTTTTAAAATTTGAAAATTAAACTTTATGGGGTTGGTTTTGCCAGATTTTTTTCTGAAGAGCAAATGACTGAATAACATAGAATGTAAATAATGGATTTTAGTGCTTTTTCTCAACATGTGAACAGCCCTAACCAGCATCTGTCTTCTGCAGTGAAAAATCAGGAGCAGCTCAGCATTAGAGATGATAAAATTGTTCTGATTATTTTTTCATTGAAAAATACCAGTTTATCAAAAGAGAGGTCATATCAATAGAGACCTACTGGAAGCTGCTGTGCTTCCCAAAAATTTTTCTGGGTGGTTTCTTGCAGTATCCCAGCTTCCCAGAAGGTGCTGGTGATGCCAGGCTACTTTTGCATTGTATTTAACCTGGGGACCAGGCATATTTCAGTCCTCTTGGTCCTGGAGTCCTAATTCAGAAATTTAGGCTTCGTGATGCTGCTTTGTGAGATTTCCAGTTTCTGTTGGACTTCTCCCATTTCCAGGATGACAGATCTCTTCAGGATGCATCTGTACAGGGCCTGGAGCCCAGGCAGGACACCCAGGCCCCCCTGAAAGAAGGGACTGCAGTCACTTCACCCGTCAGGGAAACACAGAGCTGTGAGATCCACACAGCACTGCATGGCAGGTGAAGGAACAGATGATCCAAGTGAAACTGCCAAGAGAATTTATGAAGCAATCCTATTGCACAAGTGGTCAGCTTTGCAACAAATTTTATGGAATCCTATTGGCTTTAAATGAAACAGTGCTTTGGTGTATGGTAGGCATACTAAGCTTCCTGAGATATCAGAATCCTCTTCCTGTAACCTTACAGACGTTTCTCGGTGTCTTTGCTAATGATAAACTCTCCAGGTCTAGTCTGGGAAAGAAAAATTCTTCCTGCATTCCTGATACTCAGGATGTATCTTTCTTTGTCAACTCCAAAGCTGCAATTCACTCTGACCCCAGGACTGCTGGTCTGTAAAAGCTGTAATGCAGTGAGGGATTGAGCATTTATGCATCCTGCTGTCTTGCCCTTTTCACATTGCAATCAGCTTTATGACAGTGGTACTTAAAGACATTCTTGCAGAGGCCACTGATAAAATACTTCAGTCATGTCAAATGTCATACTTGTAAATCCCTCAGACTCTCTCCTCACCATTGATTGAACAATTTCTACCAAGAGCTGATATTATGCCTATGAAGGTCGTAAGTTTCATGCAGGCTCTTGTAAAACTTACTCAATTTTTCTTGAAGTTCTCAATCCAAATACTAGCCATGCATGCCACTCTCAATTTGAGTAGGCACAGAAATTTCAGGAATGACAGCAGCATGATTCAGACTACTTTCTTAAAATCTTTCAGCATATTGACATTGCATTAAATGCCAAATGCCAGAGGAACTGCCTTTTTCAATCCTGACATTGCTACTCTTATCTGCCACTATTATTGAACTACAGCAGTGCCTGGATCCCAAATTTAGTTTAGGGTTTTAAAGCACAAAAAAAAAAATACACAGAAGGCCAGAGAAAAAGTCTTTACTCTGATAAATAGTTTAAGTAGACAAAGCCCAAATGGGATACAAATCAAATATACATAGCCAGAAACTTGGAGCAATTTACCAAGAGTTTTAAAGCAGGAGTGGCAACACAGGAAACAGAGCCAGTGCTTCTGAGCAGCTACAGTATGCTTCAATAATAAATTGAATATATTATATGAATATAATATTTTCTTATTACATGGTTGATATTCCCTATTTAACAGACATCCAACAGAGGCTGTTTAATAGAGATTCACAATAGAGTTAAGGACTATTTCATAATACCTCTCTTTAACTGGCAAAAAGTTTTTTAATGTCCTAATCATTAAATGCACAGAAAAGTCATTTTCATAGGAGCTAAAATAGAAAGAAAAAGGGAAGGCACAAATGTGTTTTGCAAAGTTACAGCATATTACAAAGACCATATATGAACTATCCACACAGAAAAATAATAAATCACACAACATCTACCTTCAAGTCCTGCATGCTGCTGAACTGCAGTGATGGAAGGAGTTTATCTTTTATATCTTCCATTTCCAGTGAAGCTGATCTTTTCCTTCCTGGTGATTCTTTCAATTAATAGCTTTTAAATGTTCCTTTCCAGCAGAGAATTTATCTTTCCTTGAATTTTCCTGTAGTATTTACATCGTGTGTGATTCTAGCAGAGCTCACAAGTGAAGCCTGTGGTTCAAAGTACTGAACCCTCCTTAGGTTAATGACTCTTAACAGTGCTTGGGCCATGAAGAGGGGGGACTAATTTGATAAATTATCAGCACAGGGACTCCTGCTCTGCATGCAGAGCACTGAACAGTCTGCAGTGACATGGGCTGTGGCCAAACTCCACTCTGCTGTGAGTTTGCTCTGTCTGCTGAGAGCCACAAGGATCCTGGGGCAAAGAACCAAATTGCTGCACCTCCAAAACAGATTGATCCATACCAGAGTCCCAGCAGGTTCCCCTTTCATGACAAGGGCATGTAAAGGAAACCTGGAGGCCAGGCTTTCCTTCTGCCCTTCACTTGTGTAAGGTCTCAGGGGTGAGATGAATCTTGTGTAATTCCATTGAGTTCTATTGACTCATTTGTGCTTTCAAATGAAATTTGGGTCTAAGAAACCAGACTTGATAGAGAAGTGTCCTAAAATATTGTAGTAGGCCATCCCTGCAGTCCCTGGCACTGCTTTTGACGGAAATTTGTACGTTCATCCACACAAAAGCGGATTTAGAAGTTATTAGATAGATTTGAGCCTAAATGTAAAACATCTGATTTAACATTACACGTTCCCATGAGTTTTGTTTATTTATGTGCATAAGCAAAATTCAATGATTTCCTGTTAACATCTTGTTCAAAACATAAAAATCAATTAAAATAATTTTCTACAATTCACTCATAGCCAAATGCTGACATTGTTTAAACTCACTACTGCCCTCAAAAGCAATGGGAAAACCAAGATAAAGATGAATATGGATTTATCCGCTTTAAGAAAAAACTTCAAGTTTTTTTCCACCCACATTACAAAGTAACTGAAGAACAATGAATAATTAAAAAGATTGGTAAGCTTTTAAATAAGCTCTGCTCATATGTGCTCTAGATTAAATAAAGCTATTGTGATAACTTAAATAAAATTAATTCTATTTTTAGAGGATTTAGTTTAACTGAATGTAGCTGGTAATTAAGGAAATAGCAGTTCTAGCACTTGCTCTTGTATTTTCTTGCAGACAAAGAACACACAACTTCCTGCAGCCCAGGCACTGCAAACCTTTCCAATATGAAAAAATAGCTGTGGCTGGCAAAACCCTGTCACTACAGTCACAAAGGAATGATAAACCACAGGGAATATCAGTGTCCTCACAGGCCTAACTTTTTCATGGAGATAACTCTTCATTTCCCGAGGATTCTCATAATTTTTTAGAATGTGACACCCTCTGGAGTTTGCAGGTTGTGACTTGTTCTTCTTCATGGATTATGAGCATTCTCTCTATTTCACCGCTTCCCTGATGGGCAAGAGATCCATCTACCCCAAACACAGCAGAATTTGGCCTGTGAAGTAGGAGTGATGTGAAGACTGAGGCAGGAATTGTATTTTAAGGTTAAGACTTGTTTGTTGTTGTTCTGACACGACATGCTTTGTTCCTCCTTTTGTTCAAGAGGTTTATCTTAAAATATGCTGAACTCTCCACAGATCCTACATTCAAAAGCCAGTGAGAGCCTATAATTAAAGAGGACTTAAAATTCAGTAAGGAAATAATTTTCCTATTCATGACTTGACTGGTTATTTTAAGTAGGGAGTAACTTATTTCAAGTTATAATCAGAGAAATTAAATGGTTAGAACACAATAGCTGATTTTCAAAGGCACTTTGTTAACAACAGGATTTAAGCACTTCTGTGGCTTTATAAATCTGCACCACAGCATTCTTCCTACTAATAAATGAACTAAAATAACATTAATCTCTGCTGGAAATGGGGAGCTGTGCTATGTTTCCATGATCAGCCGGTCCCAGGTGCGGAGTCAGGCAGCAATGAAGATCAGTCATTTCTACAGAGGGGAGTTGCTTGTGTCCAGCTTCTACTCTCTACACCCCTCCTCATCCCAGAGCCATTTCACTGGCTTCCCCTCTACTTCAAGCAGATAATTTCAACGATTTTTCTCTCTCAGGCTAATATTTGAGAGAAGGTTTTTATTCAGCCAACCCTTGTTTATTGCCCTATACTCCCTACAGTAAGTCTGTTCTGAACTTGCCTGCTTAGATTTTTTGGTGTTGTTGTTGTTTTGGGGTTTTTTTAACCTGTTTGTTTGTTTGTTTGTTGTGTTTTTTTAGTTAATGCAATATAATAGCTTGCCAGAGACGCTTGGCAGGTTTTTGATTCTGGCTAAATACATCCTGCCTTTCCCCATGGTAACTATTTATCCAGATCCCTACTCGCTATAAATCCTCGCTACTCACTGCGGATCAATGAAGTAATAACAGCGTTCAACAAGTTAATAACTGCCCCCCTTAATGTCAAAGGCAAGGAGAGCTTTGAGCAACAGTTTATCTTTAGCTTCAAGCTTATTAACCAAAGGCAACAGGACAGAGGAACATGTGTAGGTGTTTTGCTGCAGCAAATGTGGCTCAATGGAGAGCGTCAGAGCTGAGCATCCTCTGTCAGAACTATCTCAAGTAAGTGACACAGATTAAAATGCAGTACAAGAGTATAGGCAGAACCTGTATAAGAAGCAGGCAGCTAAATACCATGTTATGGTTTTCATCTTTTTTTGCAGAGGGGAATTAGCTGAACCAATTTCCGCGTTTTTGGTGGAATACTCACTGAACAATCCCATTAGAGAAACAGAAATTGAATGGGCAGCCAGTCGTAAAAATAATTGTTCAACCTTTATCCTTTCCAGCTGATTTTTGAGAATCTGAACTCAACAGAACTCCACGGGCTAAGCATGAATTGATTCATCTAAAATTGAATTAATTTAATTTGGGAACAGTCATGTTTGAAGGCAAAATGTTGTTTGATCAAAGTTTATTATTTTGATCTCTGATTTCTGTGCAAGTGCAATCAGAAAATGAAAAACCTGTATTTGGAGGATGATTATGTCTAGACATGAGGCTGCTACTTTTTTATATCACCAGCACCAGGAGCAGTCTGTTTGTACAAAGACCTTTAGACAGCAGCTCTAATATGAAAGCAAGGCGTGGAAGTCCCAGAGCTCCATTTTCTCCTTAGATACTGGGTGAGATACATAACCTTTCTATATTTGATTTTGACATAATAGCAAGAAATATACTTACCAGTCCTGCTGACAGCCACACTTTCAGATACATTATACATTTAGAATTGTGCAAAGATGACTATTACTAAGGTCAAAAGCTGCTATTTGAAAGGTTCCAAAATACGAAACACGTGCAGTATGTTAATAGTATAAAGACCATCTATAAGCTGACCCTGCACATCAGAAAACATCACAAGATTATCTGGGTATTTTTTAAGGTGTTCCATTTTAGAAAACAGTAACCCAAGAGTTAAACAGAGCAAGTGCATTCCACAAGCTGATATGGATTTATCTGCAGGCCCACAGATGTGCCAGTTAATGTTTTTTTATCAGGTAAGGTTGCTGAAACTCTGCAAGATAACAGTGAAATGGTGTGATTTTAAAGCTACCATTCAGGCTACATTTATAGCCAAACTCATAGACACCTGTTTGCAGAAGGGCTAAGAACTTTCTCTTTCCACTGCTTGCCCCAGAAAACTTGGGATGCTTAAAAACTCGGAATTCATGTCTGAGTCTGGCCAGAGAAGGACTGCAGAATTACACCATGTATTATCGTGTAGCTGCAGCATGTCTTTTCTTTTTTAATCATAGGCAAACAGTAATACAGAAGGAGCTGGATTTCTTCTATTTCATCACCCCTTAGTTAAGCACAATCATTTCCACTGATTTGTGCTATGGTAGCACTCAGGATCCCAACATTGAAGCCTGCTGTACACACACACACACTGACTCCTGTCACGCCTGCACATTTTGTGGTGGTTCATGTGCACAATAAGTGTGTGCAATTTTGTGTCTGTCTTAATTGTTAGCATTGTGAACCCACCTTGCATGTGCAAATACAGCAGAGAAAAACTCTTTGGGAGTCCAGAAAAACATCAAGGTATTGACACTATTAAAAACCAACTCTCTCTAATCGCTGGCAGCATGGTCTGGCTCACTGTTGGTGCAGTTAATTGGTGCTAAAGGCAACTAAAGTTACTCAGTGGACAGTACAAAAAAGACACTTGTCAGAGACACAGGAGGGGAGAGTTATATAAAGATCCCTGAGCTAAACATTCTTGCAAACCCTTGAGCCCTGCTTGTGCAAGCTTTCTCAGCAGCTAGACAGGATGAAATTTCCAAAGGGAGAGCTTCTCGCGATGGGATTCACGAAATACTTGTTGTCTACACCCTGTGCTGATAAATATTTCCTCTGTAATAGACATCTAAACTCCCCAGGCCCATTCTGTCTTTTTATTCATGGTTTGGACAGAATTTTGAAAAATAATGTTGTTCTATTAGAAGCAATAATTGGCATGTCCATTCACTTTTTCTTATCACAGGGTGTGTTTGTAAGCCTTAAACAACTTTTTTTTATGTATTCTTCATTATCATGCAAAAGAAGTAGCTCTTCCTCAAGAAAGAAAGGTATCCCTAGGCAAGAATAGAAAATGGATAAGGAACAGCAGACAGGTTCATAATTCTTGCAACTGCCAATAGATCAGGAAAAGGTTTTTCACCCAGAGGGTGGTTGGGTGCTGGAACAGGCTCCCCAGGGAAGTGGTCACAGCTCCAAGTCTGTCTGAATTTGGACACCGCTCTCAGGCACATATGGGATTGTTGGGGTGTCTTGTGCAGGGCCAGGAGTTGGTCTCTGTGATCCTTGTGGGTGCCTTCCCACTCAGGATATTCTGCGATTCTAATACTTACCTCAGATGTTCAGAATCAGACACAGAAGATTTTAGACCCAGGAAACACCTTAGGATACAAGAATTCTTCTCTTTCCAAGTCCAGTTAAAACATATGTGTGGTTCAAGCTCTTTCTATCTCCTGCTAGCTTTTAGTCTTTTTAATGAACTCTTTACTAATTGGGAAAGGTCCTTTCCAATTTGTGACATGATTTTGGATTGCTTAACAGATGTAATTAGCATTAGGTCACTTTATCTCTGAATCAAGCATTTTCCTGCTCCTGCTATCTTCCAACATTTAATGCATTAGTGCTTCTTAATGCCTCCAGGCCATTATTAAAATTTGCCCCCTAATCTGGAAGTTTGAATTGATGGTCCCCTGCCTCTAAAAACCCCATTGTCTGTGAACTTAGGGGAGGGAATGGGACAGAAGGAAGGGTGGTGGCCCTGGAGAGACAGAAAGGATGCACAGACAGGAAGTCACTGAGCAGCAATCCCAGCACTGAGCTGAACTGAAGACTGAGGGAAAAGTGACTTTCGTGTGTCCCATTCAAGGCTGCAGCAGGTATTTCAGACTCTAGAGCAGAAGTCCTGACCTTCCCAGCGTCATTAGCAGACCTAAGCCAAAACCACAGACCCTCCAGTTCTGTGTGATCCTGGAAGGAAACTCTCAATCAACTTTTAAGAATATACAAGAGTAGCCACTGTAAAGAAATCTGCAGTGAGGAACAAGTTACAAAAAAATTCAGAAACTACCATCTACATGCTGATAACTTATTTATTAGCTTTCTGGCTCACTTAGAACTTATTGTTCACAGACAAAACAACCTGTGGCACAGACAGAAGGCAGTCTGGCATGCAGGGAAGATAAATAGGTACCTAGATACACGTCCTGTATCTGAAGGCATATTCAGTGAATGCCCCTTGACTGGCCAAGTATGAACGAACAACAAAGAATTCAACCAATGGCTCTCATCAAAAAACACACAGTGGTTTTTATCTGCAAAACCTGAAAACCATCCTACTCTATTCTCAGCTTGCTTCTATTCCTTATTCCCTTATGAGGCACAGAAAACATTGTGCCTTTGTTTGGAAATAGGTTATAAAGAGAAACTGGAAAAGGAAAGCAATAGTGAATGAGGTGTTTTTTAGAGACCCTTTCTTCCACCACTTCTTAGTTTTTGCTTTTGTGTCTTGGATAATAAAGCTAAAAGCTGGGTGGCACCCACATGCAGCATCCCAAGTCTGAAATACCAAAGATAATTCAAAGAGCAAAGACTCGCTTCTGAGCTCTGAATGGCACATCTGTCTCAGTCCTTTGGGCTTTCTCCTTCTCACTCAGCATTTATTTCCTCTCTTTTTGTCCCTCAGTTTGTGTGAGTGCAGACCCCCTTCTCTTCCACACAACTGCTCAGACAGCTGTCTGGCCAGAGATGAAAGAAGCCTGCATTGCAGGGCCTGGAGCAATGTCAGAGCTTGCAGAGAGGCAAAATGTGCTGCCCAAGTAGCCATGGCCACTGGCCTGGGCCTGGCACCATGGCCTGTTTGAATCTCAAGTGTTTGTGCCAAAATTAAGCTGGCAAACATCTTACCTCACCACATACTTCAACAGCTGAATTAGTCTGTTGAAACTGGGAATTTTACCATCCACTTCAGTTCACAGACAGTGCCCACACTGCCTCAAGGGGCAACCAGAGTACATGCCAAGCTGTCCTGCTTGTTCAAAGCAGATGTGTTTAAAGATAAAATCTTACTGACTGAAAAATTATGTGCCATGTTTTAATTGTATATCAGGTACTGCCTAGCTTCTGCTTTTATTCAAATTTGGCTGAAGTTCCACCTACAAAGAAAGTTTGAAAATGTATGTGGAAAAACTTCTCCCTCCTCTCCCAGCACCATGCCTGCTGCTGCCAGCTTTTATGAGTTGACTGAACGGCCCAAAGCTCCAAAAAGAGAAGGCCAAACCCTCAAAGCTGTTATTTTTACATCTTGTAATCCTTACACCATTTTGGGGGTTTCCAACTGGCTGGCAGACATTGTCAACATCTGATGTTGGCTACACTGCGCATTGCAGCAGCTGAGCTCACACGAGGTGGGTCCTTCTCCATTTAGAGGAAGCTGATTTCAAAGCATACCCAGTAAGGCATCATCTAGAGGTGGTCTTCCATGACTTCACTCATGGAAAACAGTGTTTGCTATGTGGCCAAAGCTAAACTTTTTAGTTTAACTGGCTTTGAGAGTGACAGCAACTTACCAAAACTTAGTAATCAGAAGGAAAGCTAATCCAGTGGGAGGAAAGATGAGGAAAAGTGGGACCATGGAAGAATGACCAGTTTTGTTTGACTGTTTCTTCTTGTAGCAAAGAGAAATGTTAAGCAAGACAATTGATCATTTAGACGCATTACAAAGTACAAAAAATGGGAAGTTAAAATTAATAATCTCTTCAATATTATTGATTCCAAACTTTTCTGACTAAACAGGAAAACCTGAGCTCCCAGGAGAAGGAATTTGTTCAATTCCTGCAGGCTGGTGTCTTTCCCTATACTGCAAGATACTTGAATTTAAAATGCTGTACTACTTAGCACTTAAAATCTTGGCTGTATATTCATTCTAATTACTTTCAAACCCAGCTTTGGACTGTGCAGGAAATGAGATAGCTGGCATGTCAGAGTAACACTGCAATCTTCCATTACTGCCTTTTTGTGCTAAAAGAGGAGTCAGCCATGGCGTGCTGCAATATTCCCACTATTTTTAAAATGAGTAAAAATACATTTCTGCAATTTTTATAGTAGACTGAGAAACTCTTTTCAGCTCTGCTCAATATGATTTTTAATAATTCCACTGGCTCTGACCAGAAGCTTTTTTGAGCAAACAACAGATAATTCACAGCAAAGTACCTATTTCTCCGACTGTACTATTGCTTGGCTTGCTTGATGCATGGGGCAAAATGCAAGTTTTAGACACATTGCAATGTCTTAGTGTCAGACAATCAAATATTGGTTAGTCAGTGTCAGGGAGCTGTAGACTTGAAATTGGGACAAAAGGAATGAAACTAGGCATCCTCCTTCACACAGACAATCTTTGTCTCCCTGGGTTTGGGTGCCCTGCACTGCAGGTACAGCCAACAAAAATTTTTTTAGCTGGTCAAAAGACCTAGAAGAAAAAATGAGCATGGGGGAAATCACAATTGCTTTCATGTCTCTGTGTTTTATGTCTCTTCAGTTGCATCCCACAGTCCCTTTTTCTGTCAAAAATGACTGCAGCCATAGCCCTACTGTAACTCAGTTCAGCCCCCTGTGGATAAGTGCACAAGAGACTATTTTCAACTAACTTTTGTAACTGTGCATCCACAATTTCCATGCATTATAATGACTTTTCCAGAAATCTTCTCATGGATAGAGTCTACAACTAAAATAGAACTACAACTCTTCATTTGCAGCTGCACTTTTTTTGTGAGATGTTTAATATTTGAAGTCTAATGTGGATTTATTGGAAATTACAGTCATATGAAATAGATGTTTGTATTCTAATTAATAAATTTCTAAACTAGTGTTTCGATGCCATATTTTATCAATTTAAAACTTACATTCTCCAGAGTCTCTTTCAATATTTGTTTTATACTTGCTGCTTCTATTGGGGAAACAATTTCTTAGAATATCTATGAAAATGGAGTACAAGAAATATAAGCAGTATTAGAAAAAGTGGATTAACCATCCCATTCATATTTATGGCTGCAGTTTCACAATGTTCATTTAATTTAGGAGAAATTTTACTAACATGGCACAAATATGAGAGCACTCCTAAGTTATTTCTTCATGTAGAACCTAGAATATTATCAGGGTAGGTACTGATTGTGCAGAAATGTTCAAAGGTTCTCAGAAAGCACAGACTTTAAGGAGAGAAGATACAAGAGCACATGCACACAATGTCGTAAAAGTCAGTGTTTGTAGTGCTGGGAGCAGAGATTGATGGTCCTGCCCTTGGAGGAAGTCATCTTTTTGTACAGACACTGCCAGACCTGACTTTTATCATGCCTCAGAAATCATTCTGAAGCACAGACCGGTTTGCCTGAAAGGGCATCACATGACATTTGCAGAATTTCCCTAGGGCAGAGCACAGCCAGGGTTTACCTTGCAGGGCTGTTTGAAGAGCCAACAATTCATTGATTGCTCAGTGCTGTGGACACGGAAGTGTTGTGTCAGTGCTTAACATTTCTCACAATTTCTATAGTGATTATTTGTGCCTTGGGTCTAGCAGAGGAATCCACCTTTTGGAGGTGCTCTCTAAATGGAGACTCATTCAGAGCTGGACACTGGATTCAGCTTTCAGGGTATGTGATGTCACTGCTGTTCGTGGCCACATTTGAACATTTGCCTCTCATTATTTATTTTTTCTTGGTGCAACTTGAAAGTATGTAGGCCTCTCTTTTATAAAATTATATTTTATTTCTAATATAAATATATGTTTGTAAAATACAATATAAATTTATGTTCAATATCATTGAATTATAATTTACTCATGCTCATATAAGGCAAACACAATAATCTAAAGATATTATGCACCTGGCTGGGAAGTCCTTTCACAGCAAATGCCTTTTTTAAGTAAAACAAAGCTATCTCTGTACTGAGATTTAGTGCCATGGCTCTGATAAGTAGTATCCCAGGAGCATGTCTGCCCTGAATGCCACTAAAGAAGACATAACCTAGAATTGCATTTTCTTTCCAGGGTACCCTATCAAAACACAGTGTCTTCTACCCTACTTCTGCTCCCAGAGTTCTTCATTCAACTTCTGACCTGTCTTAAATACTCAGTTTTTCAAATGTTTACACACAAACTACATTAAATTCAAACCCTGTGCTCGTCCTTGCTGACCTTGAGGTGTTCTGCTCCTCATAGCCCTATAGGCAAACAGGCTCTGGATGTGGATCTCAGGAAAGGTTTGCACAATTTCAAGATTTTTTTCCACACTGTGAATGGTGCAAGGGAGGCCTTGTGTGGCACATCATCCCTGCACCTGCAGACTTGGATACATAAAGGCACCCAAAGGGAAAAAAAAGCCTTGGCTAAGAATTTCAGACATTAGCTGTCAAGTAGCAACTGAATAATGATTATGATGAACTTTTTTAATCATTGTGAAAAGGCAAGCATTCTGAAACCACTAATAAATGCACTCACTGGATTTCCAAACAGCTTCCATTATTCACTGTCAGTGCATCCTAAGTTGGCAAAGCCTTGTATATTTGGTAGGTTTTTTGCATTCAGTGCATTTATCAGTCATTTTGAGTTTCAAAGTGATTAGCTGGTATCTGAACAAATTCCTTAGGCAATCTTCCAGCTAGATTATATGATGATTTTAAAAATTACAAGAAAACTGAAAAGGGGAATCTTCAATACAGAGCAATAATCTCCATCAGAAGTATAAATGAAGGAGTCATGGTGAGAGTGAAGATGAAGTCGGTTATTCTGAACAACTTCAACAGAAGCATCCCAGCAGAGAGAAGATGAGATCATAGGGTGGACATGAGATAAATCATTGCAGTTTAGGAAGCATCAGAGAGGTAGTTCTGATGGAGGGATTGTATGCTCTCCCACCAGTTCCCATCATAACTCCAAGCAGATTTCACTGGCTGGGGAACTGGGAGGGCTGCAGCACTCTGAGCCTTTCAGGTATTTCTGTCACTTGGGCTGAGCAGACAGAAATGCTGCTCTCAGGAGGCAGAGCTGTACTGCCCTCACTTCAGGCTCAGTGCAAGCAGCAGGTCTTTCCATCCACTGCCTCTCTCCTTCAGAGAGCATTTTCGGGGTCCTTGTCCTCTACCCCCTTATTCGCCACTTCCTGTGTCCAGATAGGATCTCTGTTTCCTCCAGCTCCCTTCAGCTTCTTCAAAATATTCCTAAAGTAATTGCTTGTGCTTCAGTTATTTTAGACTACATTTTTGAGCATCCAAACCTATCAATCACAGAATTTCCAGTTCCTGAATAGATGTAGATAGGCATATGCATCCATGGGCAGGACATCACCATGTGAGTGTGTTCTGGCAGTCCCACCAGGACCTGTCTTGCAAAAGAAACCTTTCCATAGCACAGACTCAGG
The DNA here is from genome assembly GCA_013398055.1 of Ifrita kowaldi. Classification (NCBI taxonomy): domain Eukaryota; kingdom Metazoa; phylum Chordata; class Aves; order Passeriformes; family Cinclosomatidae; genus Ifrita; species Ifrita kowaldi. The sequence goes on along the minus strand of VZRS01014571.1, from coordinate 792,963 downwards.
TGCAGCCTCCCTGCAGATGCTCTGCTTTTTCATGCTTAGGGTGCCAGAAATATCATGCAAACCATTTAACTCCAAACCCACTGGGCTATCATAGAGGGTGAAGGAATGCTGGCACAGGACACAGCATTTCTAGTGCCAATGCCTGCCAATGCAAGGGCCAGCGGGGAGGTCAGGGAGGCTGAATCACTGGTCAGTCAATGAGGGAGCTGCAGGAGATGGCAACCATGGTGTGGGCAGCAGAAGGACAAGGGACAATTCCTCTGCAGCAGGTGAGAGAAGGCTGATCACTTCTTTACACAAATTCCAAAGCGTAACACCCTGCTGCTCTAGGCCCTTGATACAAGGAAAGCACACTGTTCAGTGGTTGGGTTACACTGTTTGCATTTAGAAATGGTTTATGGAAATGATTAGCAATGATTCTGAGACCAATTTCTGCCTCAGCCCCTCTGGCGTTCCTTGACAAAGGCCTCTGGCACTCTCAGAGAGTTTTGCAAACGCAGCATTCAGGCTTTTGTCTCTGCTGTCACCAGTTCTCACAGCTCTGAGAGATTAATTTTTTGCAAATGGAGAGTAAGCAGCTTGATTCTGTTTACCTTTCCAGTGCTGTAACAACACAATTCAAATTGGCCTCAGCCTTGAGCACGGCCAGAGGCAGCACCTTGGAGGGCTCCGTTTTACTGCTTTTCCACGAGAAAAAATTAACCACAACATGATGCAAAGAATAGAGAGCACTGACAAGTTTTTTTGAAAGGGAAAAGAGCTGCAGATAGTGATGAAGCCAGAAGATTCAGTTTAAACTAGGGAAGGTGAAGAGATGGTAACAGAGACAAAGGAAAGAGAAAGGAAAGAGAAAGGAAAGAGGACAGCAGAGTTTGGGGACTGCAAGTACTTTATTCCCCTCATTGTAGCCAATACAGAGCGAGTGTTTTAGCTGTCTTACAGAATGGATGAAGGCAACAGAGAGAGTAGGGAGCAGGGAGATCAGAGGCAGATTTGGCAGGAAGATGTCTGTACACAGAGGTGTGGAACTGGCTGAGAAAAGCTGAGCCTGGGCTGCTCCAGGCTCAGAGGCATCGCTCTGCTCTCCCTTGCATGTGTTATTGTGCTGTGGCAGGGCTGAGTGCATGAAGGGTTACAACAGGGGGTGCACCCTCTCAGAGCCCTTGCACATTAAATGTCTCTTGTGCTCTGTAAGCAGGCTTTCCTGGGAGAGAAAAGCAAACTAAACTTCAAATAAAAAGACTTGAAAGAAGATGAAGTCTTTTGTTTTGAAAATAGCAGAATAAAACTTTTCGATTATTCTCCAGAAAATAATCCCCTTTTTCTGTTATCAGGAATTATATTAAATCCTAACTTCAATTAAACTAAAAATACATGTTTTGGTGAGCAAACGGGTTGGTTAATGGCATCCAGCTTCATCTGTCACCTGTTACTGTGGTTCTCATGGAATGAGATGTTATACACCAGAAGATACTCAGCAGGGAGATTCATTAGATGGGGCTCAAAGATTTAACAGAATTTCTCATGTTTGTAGCAATAAAAAACCCTATGAATTGTTGCTGTGCACAGAAGAGCCGGGTAGAAGTGGCTCCCTCTATTACTTTCTGCACTGGCCTCCAAGAAGAGCCTGAGGAAATGCACACACAGCCCCCAGTGTGAGGGTTAAAACTCCCCTCGATCACAGAGGTTTAATAATGGGCCCAGACAGGAGGAGAACACAAAGAGACAAGGAAGACAATCTAACAGTGAATGGAGAACCCTATTAGCAGACCCCAAGAGAGGTTTTCCAAAGCTGTGAGGAGGAGAAACAAAGCAGGAGCTGTGTACACAGTAAGTGTGCAGTGCCTTTGGCACACAGGAACACCTTTCTTGGAAAAGCTCATTTCCACCACGGGGTTAAACTCAGTGTGGGGATCAGCAGCCACCCCAAATGTTTCCTCACAGTGATACTGTTCATGACAGTCACTCATACCTACAGAGGAGACTAGACTGTGTGTTTCTAACAGATTTAACAGCCAGCCTTCAAAGGCAGGGACTACAGCAAAGAAAACACAAACAACAAAATTATACACCAAAATATGAAGGTACAAACCCACCGCATGTGGCAGAACAGTGCTGGATATCAAAGTAGTCACCCCTGATATATGCAGTAGTTTTAGGAGAAGTGAAAAGTCATCCTACGTAATGGTGAATCATTAAGAAAATACCTGTACACAATACATCCTAACCACTTGCTATTACTGTTTATTTATAGTGATGTGTCAATATAGGTTTGCATTTTATATTCTTCTGGCTAAAACTCTGAAGGAACACTGTGTTCATGAAGAGGTTGACAGAGCTGTAGTTTCAAAATAACTTTTTAGACACTCTTTCCATGGTAAAAGTTGTGAAGGTTGCTGTTTTAAAAAAAATCAAGATAGTTTAGTAAAATACAGATAAATAATAGATGCTCAGCATAAAAGATGTCTGTTTTTCCTCTCTCAAACATGTTAGCCAAATGCAGAAAAGTAAACCCTAAGGAGACTGGGTCATAGTTAATTCGGCTGTCAAGGGAGAATATTAAATGATAAAATCATTTTTTCACTTCCATAAAAAATGTAGGAAGGATATTTACTTTGCATGTATAAATGACACAATTTATTGTTCTATTTTAACATTTCTTTTCTTCAGACCACCTCCAAGAAGGTTTCCATAGAAACCTAAGAAGAAAAGCAAAGAGGAGCAGAATTTTGCTCAGTTTATATTGATTTTAAATACCACTGCACTTACACCAGCAATGTGTCTTCTGCACACATTTTTTATCAGCTGACAATCTAAGTGTTACAGTTGATTAAAATAGCAATTTAGATTTAGCAGTTATCAGAAACACTGTTTGCAGTTCAGTCTATCACCTACCCAAATTATGGCATTGTAGAACATCAAAGATGAGTAATTTTTTAAGCAACTATGATGAGCTTTATCAAGATGAAAACTGCTTTGGAACAGCTCTGGTCCTCCATTCTGTCTGTTCTTTCCTAGGGCTGATTTAAGGTACTATAGACAATGTATTAAATCTTTAAATTAATCTCTTCAATTTCTTAAACTGCCTTGTATTGGTGATTAACATAATGATTTCTCCAGAGAGCCTGACCTCTGTTCTTTCCAAGAGATGTGACTTGGCCACTTGCTGAGGATGAGTTTCTGGTAGTGCTGGGGCACACGCTTTTTGCAACTTTAATATCTTGATTTCTCTCCTTGGGTTTTTATTTATTGCACAGGTTTTTATTGCTGTTACTTTGTTAGGTTTTTTCCTTTCTCATTTTAAAATCTTCTCACCAAAGCCAGAAAACAAAGAAAAGTGAAGAAATCAGCATGTTTTAAACAATTCCCAAAGGCTTCAAGGCTGCCTCTTTCCTGCATGCAATTACTTATTCCTGTTGTTCACTCCTGACTCATTTACACGTGTCTAAAACCGTTTTAGGATAACCTGTCCAACAACAACTGAATATTGAATTCTGAGAAGGAGCCTCATGCTGAGATGCCTGGAAGATTCCATGTCTGAGCCTACAGGAACACACACAGGTAGCTTCACTCAGAGACTTCATTGTCTTAAGGAAGCTGCAAATTAGTAAACTCTTAGGATTCCAATTTCAATACAATTTCTTCCTGTTTACAGAGAGCTGAAACTTGGTGACCTCTCACACTGTTTATCCAAAATGTCAATTGCTGGAAGTCGGAGCTGTCTCAGTGGCTTTTACTTGTATACAGACCTAGCTTTGGTATTCACAAAAAAATAATAAAAAAAAACCCAAACCTGTTGTGATAGGAGGCTAAAAGAATAAATTACTTCAGTTTTTCTCTCTGGGATCCATTATTTTCACTATTATCAGTTCTGGATGAGAGACCATTATTTATGCAAATACAGCTACACACACTTCTACAGACAGATGAAGTGAAGATGAAATTCTGTGTTCCCTTTTGATTGCAAGGTGATCAGTAGAGATGACCTGTGATTTGGGGTTTTTGCTCTTAATTTATTTTTCATCATAGTCACCTTAGTAATGGCAGGGTTTTTTCCATTCTGATTAAATGAAAAGCTTTTTTTTTTTTTTCAGGACATCCAGAAGATGTCAGAACCTTCCTTGAAAAGCAAACACAGGGGATTAAACCTTTTTCCCTTTCTGTACTCACAAAAACCAAGATACAGGCAACAATACGGAAAAGAACAGCAACAGGATAACCCACAGCACCATTTCTTGAGAACTTTCAAGCTTGATTTCCAAATTAATACCCCATTCTAAGATCATATACCACATCACTTTCATAGTGGAGTAGTTTCAGATTTCCTGTGTGGGGGGTTTTTTTTAGGTCAGGTCTGCTAATGAGCTCAAAGTGAGTGACAAAAATCCCCCTGATGAAATGACGTAACAAATACGATCTCTGAGTGCGTCCCCCACAATGGGTAACGATGTTGGCACTTGAATGACGGCCAGAACAGGCCGAATTTCTGTTCCTGCCATTTTAAAAAAAGAAACACATTGGCCTATCTTTCCACATTCTCCGATAGTGAAATGTAAAAATAGAACTATGCACTCCAGAGGGCTCCAAGGACTCTTTTCATTAATGCAAAAAATCCATAATTTATAGCTCTACAGCGTGAATAGGTTTGGAAGACATTTAATCACTAGTGAAAATGCCATAACCCCAACCCCACTCCCACGAAAATATAGATAGCTCACAGCTATTCATCCGGGCTTGTTGGGAGCTGCTCGAGTGTTCCATATATTCTCCCTGGTGAATGGGAGCAAAGGAACACGTCGTGAGAACTGCTAGTCCCAAACACAGCTTACACTGAAAATACACAAAGAATCATTTTGAGTGGTGTATAAGTGATATCAGTTGCTTTCTAAACATAATACATTTTTGCCTGAGTACTATCCAACGGGGGTCAAGTCACACTTTTGATCCTGTCACACTTCTAGGCATGATACGTAGCAAATGAGAACACAGCTATAAGAAACTCTATCTTGGTATTAAGGATGGGAAGGCTTGGGTTCCAAGGATTAATCTGTTTTAAACTTCAGACCCTTCCATAACCAGATTTGAAGGTTCTATGCAACTTCTTGCTTTCCAGTTACATACTAAGATAGAAAATGTTTTGCTGTGAAAGTCATCTGGTTTGAAATGTCTCATATGTTACCAGAGGGATCACAATTAAGTTAACCTACCTTGCTGTCTGAATACACACATACAGGGATCTACTTTTGTTATAAAGCATTTTCTATTTCTATAATTTCTCCAGATCTACTATCCCCTTACAGTGGAGTTTAAAGGTGGGTTAGATACTAATGAGATCTATGTGATTCTCATGTTCTTCAAAGCCACCACAGATGCTCGAAAATTGCTTCCTTTTAACAAAAAAAATTTATTAAAATCAAAGTCATCTTTTAAAGACCTGTATCACCAAAAGTCTATGTAATGATTTTGAAAATGATACTAGTGGTATGAAATGTGTGCTTCTTAAAATTGAAGAAGACAGTAGTTAGTGCAAGTATTTAAAATAATGGACAGCATCTTCTATTCCATAACTCAACAAATCTTCGTCTGATTGCACAAAGTGAAAGAATGCAGCTTAGAGCATAAAAAAATAAAACCAACCCAAACTAGAACTAAAGTGTGTGGAATGAATTAAGATTATATCCTGGATCATTAAATCCAAATCTCACATAACCACATGCTATTTTAAAGAGAGATTCATTTTCCAGGCATTCCATTTCAACAAACCCAAATTGTGGTGTCTCATTCAGACAATGCATTAATGCACCTTTAGATCCCCCAGCACCAAATCAGAAATCCTGTCAGCACGTGAGGAACAGTGGATATGGTAGAACCACCTACTGCTTTTTAAAATTAGTTGACAAAATCTGTCTGGCTTCTGTTGCACTGGCAGTCTCTGTGCTGGAGCTGGTGTTACCTATGTGTGACATTCCAGCTCCAACTGGACCTGTCTTTCAGGAGGCAGCATGAGCAGAAAGCCCTCATTAGCTCAACGCTGTGTGCTAGTATTAATTAGGTACAAAAATTACTGTCTATGATTTCTACACGGTTTTCTCTGTTCCGCTGTTGCTTGCACTGCTAATTTCCACCTTGGTTTTGGATGCAGCAAATGGGCACAGGCACTGGCTGGTGTAATTCCTGTCCATCTTCTCTTCCCATGTTTCTGTAATGGAGGCAGCTGGAGAAGGGAAGATGCCCTTGGCTGGCAGCTCCAGGCTCCCAAGGTGGAACTCCACAGCCACCTCAGCTGGGGCGTGGAGCACATCTGCCTGAAGAAGCACAAACACATCATCTCAGTGTATCTAACTTGGACAATTTGCAGCTGAGTTCTCACTGACTTCATCGGGGAGGAAGACAACGTGTTCCACAGAGTATACTAAGAGTCTGCAAAATTTAGAGGTAAGCATAATGGAGGAAGAATCTTCCTGAATCTGACAGTATTCATCCCTTTGTTAGCTCCCAGATACGTCAAGGACACTCAGGAAAATAAGCTGAATTAACCAAAAAGGTGTCAATTTAAGGCAAATTGCACAGATCAGCTCTGCTAAGAGGATGGATTTTTCCTCAGAAATAGAGGTGGCATAACTTGGTTTCACTCTTTTCAAAGTGAATTACACTAAAGCAAATTGAGGCCATTTAAATTCTGACTGCATGTACATAAAACTATTCATTATGGTTTCACTAATACATTTCAAATCCAAATTCATTTGGTTTCATTTTATTGAACATCTCTGAGTAGACAAGATATAATCCAGTTTTAAACATCTGCCCTGGGATTTTTTGATTTCTGCATTCTCTTCTTTTTCATCTTCTTTCTTTTGCGTGTCTACCATTGCTATTTGAATTTCAAGATAAGTGTCCCACTGTGTACTGCTAGTTTTTTTCCTTTGGAAAAGAACCATCTGGAGAAAAACAGCATTATTGCCAACACTAGCATGAAAAATGTGAGTCAGGCCTTAAAAATGATGAGATTTATTTAAAAGTGTGAATCTTTCCCCCACAAACAATGTATTTACTTTTTTTTTAGTGTACATCTGATATTTTCAGTGTACACCAGCCACTTTTTCAAACTGTGATACAGCAAAAGCTGGCTTGGCCAGGGAACCACTGGACTGCAAAAGCCAAGGTTAGAATAAAACTACCAAATATCAGGAGAGATAAAGAGGTCTGAGAATTTAAATTCTTGAAGTCAGGAGCCAGGCCAACACTAGAACTGTTGATGCTATGGATCAGTTAAAATGAACCTGTTCCATGGGAGACAGACAAGACAGAGATTGACCAGTTCAAACCTGGCACCTGGGGAGTTCGAATTCCAGTACAAAAATGGCCCATTTTTTCCTTATTGTTTGCATAAAACTGAAGTCCTGCTTGCTGGGAGGGATGTAAGTGAAATGCAATGTTTGGAGCATTGAACTGAATTATGATCAAGTAACCTTAACCTGCTACTCACACGTATCAAAATTTTCTGTGTGTCCGATATCCAGATTTTCTCCTATAATGAAGAAGTGTTTTGATCAAGTTTTGGCTTAGAAGCTTTTATTTCTTAAAATCAGTTCCTCCTAAGTTACAGACAATCTTAGTAGTGGTGAGCTTAACTTCCTTTAGTAATAGAAATTTCACAATATCGAGTGTTCTGCAGCTGGGTCAACCAGGTCAGACATTCCTTAAACGAATTTGTGGAAAAAGTGACAACTGCTGCTTGTGGGGTTTTAATAAAAATAAAATTTTTAAACAAGTTAATGAACAGAAAAAATATTTCCAACTTGTTACTTGCTTCATTCAACAGATGTGAGTTCACTGTGCATTCACAGATGATGTATTTAAAGCATGAGTAGCATCACAGAAATGTCTTTTCACAGGAGCTAAGCTCAGAGCTATGCAACACTCATAGGGTCTGAATAAAGAAGGGATCAAGAATCAAACTGTGATACTTGGTCCAAAAAGCCTGGAAGTGAAGCAGTTCCTGCAGGTTTACTCACAAAAATGTTGAGAACTGATCCAAACCCTCAGAGGAACCTCTCCCAACCCTCCAGCACAGGACCTGAGCTCTCCTCAAGCAGTGCAGGGGCGGAAGGATGGAGAGAAGAGCTCCTTCCTGTTACATCTACACTTTCTGCAGGCATGACAGCACCAAACCTCAAGCCTCAAGCCCACTCATCGGTACAGATGGGCTGGAGAGCCAAAGGGATTTTTTTTCATAGCCCCACTCAACAGAATTATTTTTTACTGACTTGTGCTGTGAATGCATTAGCAACCCTTCAGTGTTCAGCATGGCATGGGAGCTTTATCCTACACACAATACAAAGTCTATAACAATAATTGCTGGCCTGCACACTGCAAGACTTGATGAAGGACATCTCCTTCTATTTCTTTTTTTTTTCTTGAAGACATAAGTGTACCATAAACAAAGAACATTATTTATAAAGCAACTCCCTGCAGAAATGGAAATTACTTGAGGAGTAAGAACGATTGCTCTGTCCAGGCCATGTCCCACTGAGATGCAATTTGTTTCCATTTACACCACACATCTTTTTCCTACAGCATCCTGTATTTTCCTGACTCTTCATTACAACCCACAGTACATAAGGCTCAGTGAATTCCACATCTGTTCCTCAAAAAACATGAATAAAATACAGTAAAAATGTTTATGTGGTGTATTTAGAGCTGCAAGTTATAAATATGCAGCTTTTACTGTAAGTCAGGTCAGAATTTTAAACCAGGCATATAATCCTCCTTTCCCCCTGAAAGACTGAGTGTCCTGTAGACACAGAGGCATATCTTGTGTTTCCATCAGATTCGTTTTGCAGGAAGGCTTTGTTTTCAATATGAACATTTGTAATAAATTACATGAGGGCAAATGAAGGGAAACTGTGTCAAATGCAATTATAACTGCTAAACAACAGAGTCCTGTATCTGCAAGATTGCTTCATGCCTGTTATGGGCTGGAGTGAAAGAACAACTATTTTTCTTCCAGTCCAGCAATCTGACATGCATTTTATTTCTGTAATACGGATTGATCTGTCTCGAGGTAAGCAGTGGGGTGTATCACAAAAACCCTGAGGTTTCTTCAAACTCATGGTTCTCATGACCCCCATGACAAAAACACAGAGCAAACCTCATAGAAAATCAGTATTTACTGAGGGTGCTTCAAAGACAGACTAGAGCCCAAGAGCTGGGCTCTAGCAGATAGATGTTCAAGCTTTTTATTCCTGGGACACATCCCCTGGGCCCAGGGATTCTATTGAGGATTGCTATCCACATGAAAATACAGCCATCTGGGAAAATATCAAAAAACCCCAGTGGAACGAAAAGAAGCCAGCAGTTATAGTGGTCATTTACTCATGGGACTATAGTCCTAAAATCTCAAAAGACAAAGTAATGATGTCCTGATTACAGCACTACAAAATCCATAGCCTTTCCTTCTAATTTTGAACACACACTTGAGTGGTTTCCTGTCTAAACTGTTGTGTGGTACACAGACAGTATTTCAGGGTTTGCTGTGTTCTGCTGCAGCAGAGAATGAAGTCATCCCAGTTGGGATGCAAGGATTTACTTGTTTAAAACATGAACTCGTATTTTGGAACCACGTAAATGCAATTTATTTTATAGACCATCTATTGATGCGGTACATCAAACAATTGTGGAGCAAGTTCTGCACTCTCTCGTAAGAGTTGGAAAAGCAGCACTGAATTGAAGGCTCTTCACTACACATCTTGTACCTCTAAATCCTGAATTTATGGGAAGGAGCAACCTGAGCAGCCAGATGCTCTCAGAGGCCTTGCTCCATGATACTGAAAGCAGGAGATGAGGAGTCCATCCCAAAAACATTGTGCCAAAGCATAGAACAAATTATTTGATTCAGACGTTGGTTTATACCCAACTTAGAACTCAGTCCCAAACTAGTCTGTCTTTTATGATCCTTGAAGAGGAAAAGTAAATTATATGCAATGAAATTAAAGTGAGTCTAGTCCGGTATTTAAGATCAAATATTCTGGAACAGGTTTTAATGTGTGTGAGGGAGCTGAAGGTGAATTGTTCTCTGGAGCTAATTGAAGAGCTTCCTCTAAGGGAAGGGAAACCTGTTTTGATACTTATGTTGCTAATGAGATGCAACATAAAATGACTTCCTACTTATTATGCTGAAATATGTCATGCATATTCAAAAACTATCTCCGAGGAACTGAAACAATTTAGGCAAGATGAGCTACTGAATACATGAAAGGAATTGACTTCATGATCCAGCTAATGATTAGATAGGCTTCACTGTTAAAAATAATGATTGAACCAAAAAAAAGTACATTCACATTAACTGCAACCACTAGAAGTTACTGTGAGCATGCAGGCTGAATGGCAGTTTAATTTTGTTTCAACTGTTTGCTTTTCATTTGTCTTAAAAAACCCCAAGAGTCAATTTATGTTATTTGCATATGTGGAAACTCAGCATCAGTTTTCTTGGAGTTGTCTGATGACTAAAGTATTACCAGTTATTCATTAAGGAAGTGCAAAAGTGCTTTAGCTGTCCAAACTACGGGGTTTGACAATGTAATGGTGCATTTTCACCCAATAAATTTAAGCCAAACATCAGGAAAAAATATTATCCACATGGCACCTACTTAACACAACCATGCAGTACCTTCCTGCCATTAGGAAAGATTTTAACTAGTTCAAAGGAGAGCTGCCCAGCAGCATGTTAGGCTACACCTAGAACAAGTTTCTAAACTGGAATTTATAAATTCTCAGCAGAGTTACAATCAATTGAAAAACAGAGATTCTTGTCATCTTCATGATTCTTTACGTTTTTCAGCATCCTCCATGAGCAAAAGGTAAGTTAATGTGTCCAGGAAAATGTCCAAAATCAGCACCCAGATATGAGGGTTTGATCCATCCACCTGATTAAATCCCAGAGACCTGAGAATCAGCTGAGGAAGGGTCTGTGCACAGTGCAGCCCTGAAGTGGTGGGCAGGAGGTGGGATGTACTCTGAAATGCTCAAAGATGGTCCAACACAGACTTTTAACTGCTGCTGCTCAGGTTTTGACCTTCAGAGCAAGACTGCAAGGACAGGGGTCAGGGAGTCTGATTAATTTTCAAGCTCATTATCAAATCTGTCTCACCCAGGATATTTAATCTCTCTCTGTATACAGAATTAATATCTGGTTTATTATCTTCTAATATAATATTTAGGTAATTTGGAGCCTGTGTGTTTTTTATATGATCTCAAGGCTGTGAGTAACTCAAAGCCCTGTCACCACCCAGCCTTCCTCTGGCATCCCATCCCATCGTTTGGAATTACTGGGGCTGCAAATGGGCACTGGTTTGCTTCTACACAGGACCAGTTGCAGTATTGGAGCCCTAAATTCTATACATAATAATGAAAAAAACACGCCAAAACCAACCCAACAAACAGAAAGGAATGAAAAGCCTTCAGGAGAGAATTTTTGAAGAAAATGTTGGCATACTCAGTACACTTCATGTGAACCTCCTGAGAGGAGGCAGAAGGGAGAGGGTGGCAGTTTTTGATTGAAACAGGGAAATAAGGCAAGCTGAAGGAAAACATGTTTCAAGCAGAATTTAGAAAGGACATTGAGAAGCACCTAGCCCCCAGGTAAAAAGAGGCTGAATGCCTTCACTCCAGCTTTCCTAATCAAGTCAGACAGATTTGCTGGGTGTAGAGTATTTCTTGCTTGGGGAAACTGATAATTGACCAGTTTTCAATTGGAGGAAACTGCAACTGTGCTGACTAGGGCAGTTTAAACACAGAAGTCACCCACTGCAGCCTCAAGCTCACAGAAAAGTAGAAAAACTAATTTAACATCCCAATTTTCTTTTGTAAGGAAAGCTTGAAAAAAATCTCTATCTTTTAAAATTAAGTTAGCAAGCCAACACTCAATCTCTAAACTGACACTTCACCTTGCTTGGGCATCCTGCACATTGCAATAGCTGGAGCTGATGCAGCTAAAAAGACACACAAAATGACAGAAACAGCCATTTGAGAACCTATAGAAATGTATGGGGCATCCATGCTTCTCTGGGCAACCTGACACCCTGGGTGATTTCATGTTTCATAAATCTAATAGAGGCTTGTTATCAATGTCACTCTGAGGAAATTGCAAATCACAAAACACAACTACGTGAGAATCCTGCTCATTTGTGAAAGATGCTGCAAGGAAAGGTGCACAGAGTCAACCCCCAAATGGAAAGTCTGTGACATGAGCTCCTGTGTTGGATGGTGCAAGCCAGAACAAGTCTGGTGGCATCACAGCAGATAAAATTGGTCTTGATGACTTGGACACCTTCATGTGGCACTGCTCCAAGCCTGGAATGTGTCACACCTAACTGCAGAGTTCAGCTTTATTACCTCAAATTCATATCAAATTAATGCTGAGCAAAGATCTTTCAACAGACGATTGCCATCCTCAAAGTGTGGAATATTTATGGTATCTCAGAGGCTAAATGAATTTACTATTAACATGCAGACTAAAATCTAACCCCTACACTGCAAACTCAAATGAAGTGTTAATAATCCAGGTGGATTTTTTCATGCTCCACACTACAGATTTGGACTAGAGCCCAACTCATTCACCTGCAGCTGCAGCATCATTACCATCATGCACACACACAAACAGTGGGAGTGTTTCATTTGATCAATAAAGTAAATACATCTGATTAACAGCCACAAATAGCTGATGCATCGACTAAAACAGTGCCAATATCTCCCTACACTCATCTTGTTTTCCTTTTCTTTCCTTTTATTTCACTATTTGAAAACATCTTCTGCTGATGGAAAGAAAGCTCCTTTTTTTTTCATAAAGGAGATCCTTTGTAACCATAAGGGACATGTAACTGCTCAAGAAAAGATATGGGAAATTTAAAATATTAAACCCATGCTTCTCATATCTATATCTTCAGAAAGATAGCTGTTTGTTCATCCTGCAGATGAAAAGTTTTAATTGAAAATTTCCTGAGGTTTACAAACAGCTTGCTCATTCAATCCACACATCTCTTATTACCAGCATGTATTAATATATGATATAACAAGTTTGGAAGTGATGGCCTTGCTAAAGCTGAATTTGGCAGCACACTGATATTCTCTCAGCTGGTAAGAAATGTGCAATAAAATTATAAAATTAGAGGGAATTCATTTTAACAGTGGAAGGAAAGTATCTTTATTAAAGTATAGTGCTATCAGGATCCGCCTTTTTCTTGAGAGGTGCTCATAACTCAGACTAGTTCATCTCTCACCATAAGAGCATCAAAGCTTGTTTGCTCTTGGTAACAAAAATTGGAAATATTTTTCAAGAAAAACTGCTCCAAGGCAATCTCTGCACTTTCAACACAGCTGGCTGTGCAAACTCTAAGCTGAAAGTACTGTCCATAAAGTTACTCTGATCAGCCCTTTTACTAACAGGTAAATAAAAATGAATATTAACAGGCTAATGCAATACAGCTTGAGAAAATAAAGAATCAAAATATGATCTCATTAGCTTTCTCAGTCATTCCCCACTTTTAGTGGAAAACAGTTTTGGCTGTTGCCCTGGCAGCTTGCTTCCCTTTCCTTTTTGCTGTGGCTCAGACAAGCTAATACAGAAACACCAGCAAATAAATCTACAAAGAAAGATGGAAAATAACATCAGGAAAAATAACTCACTATTTTTCAGATGCTTGCTTGCCCACCTCTTGCAGTGGAACAGCAATGTGGTATTTGTGCATTTATGAGGCTGAAGTAGCCCCCACACAGCGAAGGAATGGGGCTCCCTGCTGCTCCTCAGTCCCTTACACGGAAGGGAAGGGTAAAGGCTCATGGCTGGGAACAGCTCTCACACCACAGAGCCCTTTCCCTGCTCATTTGAGCCATTCCCTCCTACTCTGCTCACAATCCTGCTTGTTCTCAATGAATAAAATTCCTGTCAGTGAGCACCAGGCTATGGAATATTACCTGGGAAATGGGTGACAATCCACCTTCAGCTTCACTAGCACGGGGATTCAACATCAGCACAGACAGACTTGAAGCCAAACCAGGCACAACCCTTATTATTTTCTGTTTGAGAACATGGCGAAAAGTCCCAGGTGCTTTTAAGAAAGGGGAAAAACAAATCCCTGAGGATTTCATCCCACAGACAGTTGAGATACTGCCTTTACAAAGCCATGAGAATACAGGTGAACTACTTCACTCTCATCCTTCTGGTAAAGAGATTTATTGGCACTGATGCTGAGGTTTCAGCCCCTATAGACATGAAAGTGGTAGGAACTAGAAAATAAATAGAGAGTTTCAACTTCAAATGCTGTAAACAAAGGGGTAGACATTCAGCTCATAGTTCTATGTCAACTAAAAATCAGTCTATGCCACATGAGATAATTTACACATCACTAGCAGACACAACATCAGAGAAGACCAACTATCATCTTCTAATCATTCACAAGGAAATTCTAATATGAAAAGCCTGTTAGAGAATTGGATTTAGGATTACTACTTAAATGAAGCATTTCTATAAACAGATAGATACTTATCAACCTGCCTGCTCGGATGCCAGGAAGCAGTGCTCTCCAATTTCAGAAAATTTGTGTAACTTACTATGCAATTAACAAGCATCATGGTCAACAACAGTTATGAACACCTGAAATCCCAAAAGCTAATTTAGTTTGTCTGAATGCAATTCAGAAAGAAGTCAAGAAGAGAAAATTGACCATAAATAACAGGTATGATTCAGTTATCTCTCCAGACTGGAGAAGATAGTGGCATTTAAAACACAAAAGCTTCTGGAAATACATTTTGTGGAAATCATATTGGGGACTATTTCAAAGCAATTCATCAGGATGACATAAATGTGTGATACAATTTTGGTTTACACATTCTGGATGTCCTTTCCACTTCCATCTGAATCAAATCTTCTAAACATGAAAGACTTAACTGATCGATCTGCAGAAGATACAACGCGGCAGGCATTTTAAGTCAAAGATTTTGCAAAATTATCAATGCAAACTTTTTTATCCTTCATCAAAAATCTTTTCTAAAAGGTGCAGAAGGAACTGGCTACCAAAGTAAAGATAATTTAATGATATTTCAGAAAAATGTGGGGAAAAAAAAGCTTTGGCTACATATCTTTGAAAATAACTTTGAAAACAGAACAGGACGGAAGCAGCTGAGTTACTGAGCACAGTGAATTGCTTGAGCTTTTCACCACTCAGAAATGAGATGCACAAGTTAAGAGAATGAAAGACTTTCCCTCTTCCAGATGGTAAGCTGCATCGGCAGTAATTGATTTTAATCGCAGATTCCTGACAACATTCTTTGCCTAGGGAGGGCTCAGTAGCTACTGATGTCTGAAAGAATGTGGTACCTATTTTCAGTCATTTCATGGTCTAGCTCCCAAAAATCACAGTGAACTTTCAGTAGCATAGTTAAAAACATTATTATCCCTTCTTGTTCTGTACTTTACTGCTTAGTTTCAATTCCAGGTGCACTTTAAACTGAACTTCCAAAAATGCCATATATCTTTTCCAAGCCACCGATTAAGCTACCAGATATAGATATATATTACCTAATCCACTTGGTTTAGTAGGTCACAGGTTCATATTTTCTATTCACTCTTGCCTAAGATGCAACCAAAGCTCCTTGACCTCTATTTTTATAAACTTGCTTCAGTACTTTTCCCAGAAACTGTCACCAAAGTTCAACCCAGTCCATTTAATTTTACTGTAGTTTAATGTGAACATAATTAAAAGCATTTCTCTACATCCCTATCTTTCTCATTTGCCTCCAGTAATTTTTAATGACACCAGCTATTCTTCACCTTCACTTAAGTACTCCTGGTCATCCCACAATGTGGCACAGCCACCCAGCCACCATGTGATGAATGAAGGACTCTTCATATTTTCTTCTTCTCTTCATTCCGTGTTTCTTTTAACTTGCTATTGCATCCCAAAAAACTTGAAGCCTTTGTGCATTCCTTCAATACAATAATAGGCTGTCCCTGAATTGCCTCTGAAAACAGTCACAGAAGCCCAAGGACTTTAAACAGTGCAAGTGGGTTTCAGATTACTTTCCTGACCATGAAATATTGAACAGCATTCTCTAGTGATATCCTTCAGAATTTACTCTATGGAAGTCCTAACACTGACAGACTGCTGCAAAGGATTAAATAATCACCATCAATCCATGATCCTCTCCCCTGATTCATGTCTTACCAGACAAAAGAGAGAGAGAGGAAATTTCTTGCACCTCGAGTAAGATCATCTGTACTTCAGAAGGAACCGATATAAAACAGATCTACTACTGGGCCTTTGTAGAGGACTTGAACCAGCTCCAAATCAAATAATTTTATTTTTAAAATAGATTCAAGTATTCCAAAGGAAGAAATGCTCAGATACACAGAGGTAACAGAAATACAAGAAGATCCCTAACCTTCACAGAATAATTTCTCTTGTTTGGGCTTTACAGAAGCTACAGCAAAAGATTTAAATACATCATGTACTCAAAACTATCAAATACTTTCTCTTTATTATAGCTGCACTACAGGCATCTCTCAAGTTAAATATCATGCAGAGTCCTCCCATTTGGTTGATGCAGTAATAGCATATCATGTGTATTTTTACACTAAGTAAGTAACTAAGTTTAGCAGTAATGTAAACTAATATTTTTATGAAAACAAATTAGTAAGACTGATTAACAATCTCATGACTACAGCAGCAATACAGACCACAGTCTGTACTCTAAGGTATATTCTCCCTAATAATGAGTAATAAAGCACTGAAATGTTCTCACTGAAGAGCAGAAAAAGCAGTTCAGATCTTAATGCTCAAGAAAGCATGTGAGTTCATTAGTCCTTGCAGGTAATTACATCTGATTACAAAGAATAAAATAACTTTTTCTTATTTTTATAAAATTCATGGTGCAAATCATTAAAATTTGCATTCAGTTACTATTGCTCATTTTCTTCCAAACCTGGGACCCTTTTGTGCCAGACTGAGCAAACACAGGACAGTTATTTCCCCCAAACGCAAAAGAGGGGGAGAAAGCCATGCAATTCTTCTCACTTAATAGTAAACTGAAGTACAGGGCCTGTTTAGATCCTTCATAGTTTGTGGCAGGAACAGGAGCCAAGCCCAGCTCTCCCTAGAGCCAACTCTAGTACCAGGACCAAAGAAAAAAGCACCTTTTCCCTCTAAGGCTTCATCACACATCTTTCAGAGGAAAAAACATCAAGCAATAATTTGCAGGACTGGGGTTTAATGACTTGTCACTGTAGTCAAATAATTCAGTGTCAAATGCTTATGATTTTTTAACGACTCACTGACATAGGCAGGTTCCACACACATGGAGGTGTCCGGTTACTGCACTGCCTGCATGGAAATTGTACAAAGTAGAATTCAAAGATCCTTCACCACTTCATTAATGAAACAAATTTATCTTCTAGCAGTAAAGAATTCCTTCAGTGTTCCAGAACTCCATTTTACATTCATATATAGTCTGTACCTTGTCTGTTTGCATTAAAAGAAAATCCTTTTGATCAATGCTCCGGCAATGAAATTGCACTCCCCTGAATACAGTTCTCAGCCAGCATGCAGTGTAAATGATACTTAATAGATAAAGAGACATGCTGTCAAGATCAGCTATGCATGTGTTAAAGCTCAATTGTCCCTGAGGTAGCAAGGAATAAAAGCCTTTCAGATAACACATTGCTGCCTGGTCTCATCTGTAATACATTTCAGAATAAGCAACAGGGCTTTGTTCCTCCTTTTCACTCAACTTATTTCCCTCTGCACAAGGGCTCCATTAGGGAAAATGAGAAAACTTTATCACCTACAAACTGGGAGATTGAGGTGAAGGAAGCCAAGGTATGTGACCAAGATCATGTTTTTTCTTGGTGTCACAGGTGGCACTAGAAATCAGGAATCTATAGATTCCAACCCATTACCAGTTCATCAAATTACGTCCCTGCCACTGCCATCCAAATGGCACATCAGAGGTTTATGCTACAAGGAGATTTACTCTCAGCCTTAATAGCATTTTACTCTTGCTCTTTAGGATTAGCCAGTGAGGAATAAGCTCCTTAGTGTGTGGTACAGAAATTACCACAGCCACACTGATCCTTCTCCATTTATTTGGGCAGCATCCGCTCCTGATTCATTCCCTAACATGAAACCAAAAAAACCTAAAAAATCAGTAACCGAGTCCCGGGAGTCCTTATGCAAACACAGCACTCTGGGGTATGAGTACTTCCAACCCAGGTTTGTGCTGAGGACTGCTTATGTTCCTAGCACATAAAGTTACTTGGAATTAAAAAGTTTGGAGATTTAAAATAAAGTTTACAACTCTACCTTTGCTTCTGCATATTTCCCAGTCAGCTACGAAGTTTCCTGAAATTCTTGACAGACAGTAATTGCAATTTAATAAAAAGCAATGAAAATTTGAACTTTTGTTCACCAAGATAAAACCATGGTACATAAGGAAAAAAATATTTTGGTTGACCAAAAGAAAATTTCAGCCCGTGTAAGACTCTGAGTCTCTCTCCCTTGCACTGTAAAGGGAGTAGCCTGAGTTACTTGTTTATAGATATCATAAGATCAGACCTATGAAGAGCCATGCAGAAAAAAAAAATCAATCCAAAGAGAGGAATTTGATATGACTGGTTAGAAGAGAAACTCTGAGGACAAGTGGAGACTCTTTATCAGACTACTATGAGAACAACATCCTTTTTTTTTTTGATAAAACAAGCAGAAGGCAGCAGTATTATTAACAATTGCATCAGTCTCCAGACATATTGCAAATGTTCCCAAAAGTTACTGCACAAAGCATTTCAGCCTGAGAGAAAATTGAATTTATTTGGCAAGTTCTTATGCAGCTACTGACCATAAAAATTATTTTAAAGGACTGTCTTCATCTCCAGCATTGTTTCCAGCTGTGTTTAAACAAATCTGATTTCCTTTGTCATCATCTGCAGCTGTATTTCCCTTGTATTTGCTTTCTTTTGAAAGCAGTCCACCGTGAAAAATTCAAAGGAAATGCAACTTCATTTCAACGTTTTTCCATTTCTTCCCCACTCTGGTCACTGATCCCAGACATATATAATAAAAAGAAGTTGACTCTGAAATTATGCTAAAGGAGAATTAGTTTAATATACACAAGGACTCAGGGGGTCTGCCCTTAAAAGCAAATTGTATCAATGTCAGGGCACTGATCGGCCCTGCTCCCCTCTGCTCAGAGACACCATGAATTGCTCTAGTGCTGCCTTCTGGAGCAGTAAGAGACAGAATACAAGTCTGTACATCAAAACAAGAAAATTAAACACCCCCCAAAGGCTTCACTGAACAGGCAGGATGAGAGAATAAATGTACATTGTCACATGTTAATGCTTTTTTAGAAAATGTTTGGAGAAGAGAGGACAAAGGGGAGGGAAGGGGACAGACAGCAATTACTTCATTATCTGCCATCCCTGTCGTGCCCTCACATTTACACACATCCATGCACATCCAGGCACACCAACACTGAGGGAAGAAGGAGGGGAGGGGCAGGGAGAAGGAAAAAAGGAGGAGCTGCATAGAAAGCTAAAGTAAGAATAAAAATTCTCTATGAATCCAGATAACAATGTCTGTTTTCCCGAGATATGCCAAAATACTGAAGAGAAAAAGGGAGGTGAGAAATTCGCCCTCTGTACAAGACAACTGATAGCAGGGGGCTATGGTGACACAGACCCCACCTTCATTCATAAATACCTCTGAAAACCTGAATTAAGCTGCTTATTATCCTAGGACATAATGTGACCAGCTTTACAGAAATCAATGTCTTCTCCAGAGACGCCTGCTCACCAGTTGAGAAATCAATCAGCTAAACCTCAACGACTGCCAGAGAAGCAGCCAAGGGCATACAGCCATAATACTAAATTTAAACAGAGATTACAGCACCTATTTGCCCAGCAAAATGTTTCTGCATCAAACTGTAACAACTCTCATTCAGAGCTGCTGCCACAAATGCCGGGGAATAGGAGAAGTGGGATCTCACCTGGTGTGTGTTAAGTGTCACAGCTAAACAGCACAAGGTTTTTCCCTGCTCTGTATACCTCTCTCTTTTGAGAAATATCCTCAGAGCACCTGACCTAGGCACAGAAGAGCTCTCAGTGCACAGAATGCCTTCACATGTCTGGTGAGAACATTTAGCATTTGTATTCCCTATACTGGAATGTGAAAAAAATCCACCAGGGTTCAGTGGCCACAGTTACTGAATGAAGGTCTTTGATACCTACCCATGACTAAAGAAAGAGGGAATTTTTATAAATGCTGATGGGCTTTTAGTGCAAATCTGAAAGAAAAGCTATGTCATGCAGAGGTCTGCTTTCCCTCTTTGGAGCTGGTTTTGCAGGGAGCTGAGGGAGGAGGAAGGAAGAGAGCAAGAGAAATCCACAAGAATTCAGCTGGGTGAAATCCATTCTTCCAGAAACTAAGAAAACTTCAGTTATTGCATAATGCAACTGTTTTTCAGGTGCTGTGGGTTCCAGAGCACAGCACTGAGGACGGCTCTCATTCAGTCCTTAGCTCCCTCCTTCAGGGCTTAGGAAGAGCTGCTGTAACCATGGGCTCCACCTTGGCAGCTGCCGTGCCCTGATCATAGAGACTGCAAAGCCTGGGTCTTCATTTTGGACTCTCTGAGAACTGAAGAACTGAGATTTAAAGATGACCATCTGCATGCTGCACTGCGGGAGAGATACGTGCAGGGAGGACACCCTTTTTTGTTCTAATACTCTTCAATCTGTTGTGAGAGTTACTTCTGATTAATTGAGTTAAACAATCTGGTGTGATTTTCTGTTCTTATAAGTTAATGAACTTTTCAGCTATATTAGTCATAAGCATGCAAATCAAACTCCAACATGATTTAGAATAGAAAGAAAAACAGACTGTGAAGAGGGTGCTGGGGTTCCTATGAACAGCAGGTTCAAGCTCAGTCAGTTTTCTTCGTGTCCTGTCTTTGTAAACTCTGTGTCCAGATGCAGTGAGAGATGCTGAAGGCCCGCCTGACCTCCCTGCTGGGCCAGGGAGCAGGAGAATCCAGCACCAGTGAGGTTCTCTGGATGAGGTGTTTGTGAGAGCTGAGCCAGACTCCCAAAGTTCATGTTACAAAGGACTCTGAATGGTTTTTATATGCTAATTGCCTGGGTAGAATTCAAATAAGTAATGAAATATGTCTATTGTTTTAAATCCATCCAGAAATTTATAGCCACAATGTTCAATTTCCCATCCAGAATGTACAATACATTTTGAAGTCCTACAATTAAGTGCAGTTAAGAAAGCACACACAGGCAATAAACCAACAAAAATACATCCTTGTGATAAATTGATCCTTATGGGTCCCTTCCAGCTCAAGCTATTCTATGATTCTTTGGTATTTGTAGGTGACTCTTGCAAAATACAAGAGCACAAGCTCTCTGAATATTTCTCCATGAACAAATCCAGTGATTTGTGATGTGTTGTGAAAATCACAGCATAGAGAAACCAAACCAAGTAGAAACAAATGGGTGCCTGGTTAAGTGTTGTCTGCCCAGGCTAAACAGATGGGTTTGCATTCCATGAGCAGTGACAGCATCCCCCATGTCAACAGGAGTGCAGAAAGTATCTACAGAACAGGATGCTCTCATGTCCCAAAGAAAAAAGATCAGAGGAGCCCCAGGGAAGGGAAAAGCAGCTGATCAAAATGTTCCACTCCTTTGTAATGTAGTAATTTCAGTCCCTCCTGCGTAACATCTGAGACTGCAGCAGTCAGGATCTGAGGAGGCTGGGTTAGTACACAGTGGTGCTAAACAGCATCCCGGCCTTAAGCAGGGATTTTAATAAACAAACAACAAGAGAATAAAAACATACCAGAGACCAAAAAAAGCCAAAACCAAATCCCCAAAACAATAACATAAGAGAGGGAGAAAATAGAGATACAAGAAGGGGAAGGTATGGCTGGACTACAAATTAAAATTGAAAATCTGGGGGTTTGGTTGTCTGTCTCTTACAAATTATAAGAAAAAAATGTCAGAGGATCAAGGAAAATACTGTTTCACAGCTCAGATAAAGGATTTTTTCCCCCTAAATTTTAAACTCTACAGGAAAATAATCTATCAAAGCTGATACAAGATAATCAAATAATTCTTCAAATTTCATTCAGCTTTTCATCAGCTACATGTCCTAGACTTTGAGATAGCTAACAATGTTTTGGCTGATTGCAGATTCAAAGTCAGCCATAAAAACGCCACTGTGTTTTATATGCTGTATAATCTTTCACCGCGTTTAATATTTTTATGATGTACATTGTGCAGATATGTCTGCAAGACAGACCTCATTCAGAAAATGGATTAAATAACTGCACAGTCCTTGTATTCAAGACATGTTATCAGTAAAAAAATTTAAAGGGAAGATAATATTTACTGTGAACTATTTCTTCTCTCTGAAGTGGAAAGTGAAGTATTCTGTAGCTAAATGGAAAATGACTCATTTTCAGAACATAAATCAGCGTTTTAACTAAATTGAATTAATTGACATTTGGTATCTTAAGGAGTAGATTGTAATTACTCAGGAATATCTAAGTCTAAATGCCTTGTTCATAAAATGAAGGTTCATAAAATGAAGGTTCATAAAAGGGGAAAAAATAACAAAACTCTTTTTTACTGGTTAATCTTTCTTGCAAATGTTTCTTCCTGGAAAGATATAACTTCTCAGCTAATGGATGCAATCATCCACAGGGATGTTCAGGGGCCTAGAGCAACCCCCTGTAAACCCAAACTGCAAATAAACCCATCTCAATCACGGAATGAAACAAAGCTCTCTGAATTCAAATAGAGCCATCCATAGAATGGGAAACCATATTTCAATAGGAACACATTTCCTTAGTCCTGAGATGGATGAAGTGTTTGGGTTTCAGTCCAACAACAAAAAGGATCCTGGATCATCTGGATATTCCGTGCAGTTCTGCAGAAGTAACAGGGGACAGGATCCTGAGTCAATTAAAAGTACTGGCAAAAGTCTCTGTAGTTTTAGTTGAGCAAGGATTTTACTCAGCCTATCAACTGTATGAATACAGATTTAAGATATACTTTTGCAAATACAGTTCTAATTTACTCCTGTGAATCCAGCAGGAGAACTCTGAAACCACAGAAGCAGAACTAAGGTAAGAACATGTTCTATTACATATAATAATAACAATTTCCAAAGCAGGAGAATAATATCTGTTGGCTGGAGACAGAGCTAAAAAGTCATGCAGGAAAAATTTTCTCTCACAGTCTCTCTCACTATCAGCTCAAATCAAAAGCTTGATTTCACTCTTCTATAAAACAACCCCATCACTTCTCTCCAATAAAAGATCTCTGGAATACAAATACAAGGTTCAGGACTAAATTTTGTAATGACAGCAATTATTGCCCTTTGGAACACTCCTCTTCTGAAAACCTTTCACCTGCTATCAGCACAGTTCCCACGACTAAACAGCTCTTGCTCTACCAGCTGAAATCTAAATATTTTGATTATATCTCTGCAGTGTATTTCTACAAGACCTGATTCAGGCAGACAGTCACATAACTGATTTTACATGTTGGGGTAACTCCCTTGCAATCAAGTTCCTAAAGTTCTTAAAATATGGTGCTGGCTCAAGAATAATTTGATTTTCCTGGCTGATTTTTCAACCTAAATGGATTTGCATTTCCATGTGGTCATTTTTCCATTCTAACTCTTTCGAAGTTGACTAACTGTCCATAATTAACTTCCTGTTCATTTTCACAACATCATTATCAGAGTAATTAGTCCATGGGCTGCTGAACTGAATGTGATACATTAAAAAGCAGCAATGACCCAAACCATGACTTCTCTTCACCTCTCGTAAATACATCTCCTACATTCTTAACTAGGTTGTTTGTTTTTATTAAATTCCTCTGAGAAGTGATATGTTAGAGCTCTACATCTAGTGATTAAGATATTCCCTACTGAAAAATTTCCTTGGCCTGGTCTTTCCTGAATCCTTCCCCAGGTTTCAGGAATTAAAACCGTGCTGCCTCTCAGAGTGGAAATAAGAGTAGTTTTAAAGCTATTTCTGGGCTTGGGTAACCTCTGGCTGTTATTATTTGGATGTCTGAGAGTCTGCCTAAAGCTACAGCAAAGATTGTACAGCACAGCTTGAATCACTGCAGCACTGTACTCTGCCTTACCCAGTAGGGATATCTTATCTTAAATCATCCCACAATCTGGCGGTTATTGACAAGAGAGTTGTTTCTCCTTTCTCTAACTCAAGAAAAATCAGACCTCTTTCATGTAAACCTCAGGATTTCTTTCAAATCCTACTGAAGTTTTTGTGTAGAATCATGGTTTCATCAAATTCAACATATTTATTTTCTTTCACTTACATTTCTAGCTTTCTTTCTGCCTCTAACTAGTCAATCATTAAATTTAATTTGCAAACACACTTGAGGAGAAAGGAAAGGAAAGGAAAGGAAAGGAAAGGAAAGGAAAGGAAAGGAAAGGAAAGGAAAGGAAAGGAAAGGAAAGGAGGAAGGAAGGAAGGAAGGAAGGAAGGAAGGAAGGAAGGAAGGAAGGAAGGAAGGAAGGAAAAGAAAGAAAGAAAGAAAGAAAGAAAGAAAGAAAGAAAGAAAGAAAGAAAGAAAGAAGGAAATATTTACCTTCTTCTGGTTTTTATTTTTATTTTCACTGCTTGGGAAATGATGATGATAATTCACTAGGAATGGAGCCATTAATTTATCCATTGGCAATTCTCAAGAGAAATTTTAGGGTTTTTGTAGCCAGACCTATTAATCTGGAAGTACCTTCTCTATTTTTAATGATTTGCTTTTGCTTTTAGCACACTGCTATCAGGAACTGAAGAATTTATTTGGACACGTTTGAAAACAAGACTTTCCACAGAAAGCTTCATCTGCTCATTTATTATTTGCCTTGAAGCTCTCATCAAAGGCAGATGACAGAATGTTTTTCCAGCTACCTGCCCTAAATCCTTTGAAGAGGCTTATTTATGTCATTATTACAGTATAAATGATTGTATTGAAATTAATAAGGTTTTACCATTTGCAAAGTTTCCACCCCTTACGGCAGGAATTTAAATGCATGCAGCTGTCACTTTTTCTCAGTTCTAAGAACTAAGGTTATTTTCAAGAACCTCCATAAAGGAAATTTCACTGCACTGGAAAGGCCTTTAGAAGTCTGGTGGCTCTGCCTGTGAGGGCTGCACTGAAGCACCTGAGAGCTGGTGAAAAATAAAAAGTGTTTCTCAGCTCTGCCTGTGGGAGTATTTCTACCTGAGGATCTGGAAGCAACTGCTGAAGAAACAGAGAGTGGCTCTCACTCAATTCCCACAACGAGCAGCCTTCATTTGATCCCTCAGTGATCCTCTTCATTTGCCTGGCACTGTGCAACCTTGGATCCTCTCCAACTGCTGCTGCCTTCCTCACCCCTTTGCACATAGGAAGAGAAAGAGTTGCTGTCCGAGGTACCTCTGCTGTGTCCGAGCACAATTTTATTCAGCAGCCCCATTAAGGATGTTTTTAACTCTTTTAATTTAATCTTCTACCACTAAAATCTACTGCAAAAGGTTAGTGACAAACTTTACATCCCATTCATGTGAAATCCAGAAAAGACAGACAGCTTTGTCAATTTCTAGCAGCAAGGAGAGAGTGCATGGGCAGCCCACAAAGTCATCTCACTGCTGGCAGCATGGACTGTCACACTTGGAATCACTGAGGCCAGGTTTCAGGAGGAATCAATTACAGCCGATACCAGTTTTTCAAGTGTTCATCAATTACATATTTTTTTTATAATCAATAATTATTTGCAAATTATTTGCAATATTAAATAATCAATTTTTTTTGCAAAACTTCACTAAGTACATGAAGTGTTTCAGTCAGCTTTCTTTAACCAGAAATCTCTTTTCTGATATTTATTATATTTTGCTTGTGCTTTGGTCTATTAAACCTACCAAGAGCTGAGGATAAAACTCAGGGGGTTTTTCACAGTTATTAGTCCCAGATCTGTGCACTGGTGATCCATTTCCCATGACACAAAGTGCTTGAGGTAAATTAGTGTGTAAAAGGAACCCTTCATTTCTTTGCATGGCAGGGAAAAATGGATGATTTAAAATTGGGATGGGTTTGTGGTCTGCCCAATTTGAGTGGTTTTGCTCTGTACCATGGTAAAGCCTGAAAGTATTATACAGCTTGGGGGGAAATATCCACTACGTAGTAATTGCAGTTCTGTGCTTACTTCATGTTTACACTTTATTATCTGACTGCCCATTTAGGAGAAATAATTAGAACTCAGCTAATTATAAACAAGACAGATTTGTTCTTTCTGGCAAGTTCCTTAATGCAACTTATTACCCTTGGCAGAAAAGCTACCATGGCATCAACCTCTTAAATAAAACCTGCACGGTGACCTTTCCATCTGTCAAACTATCATAAATTAGGAGATGAGCAGCAAAGAGGATGAGAGCTTAAGGTCTGGTTCTCAAGCATGGATAGCATGTGTCATTAATTTGACAGACAGACTTATCTGCCTTCATTTCACCATTTTGATCTTCTTTCCTGCCATACAAGGAGACCCATGGGGGACCCAGCAGTCCGATGGACAAATTCTGCTTTCAGCTACACCTGCAGAACATTGAACAACTCCATTCAGTTGTACCAACAACTCACTGAGTGCTGACAAATCTAGAGGTTTTTAGTGATATATCTGATTGTTACAGACATAAGGGAAATATTCTTTCCATATGACAGAAATAGAATACTTGAGTTCTGTCCAGGTTTGGATAGCATTGGACCAATGCAAAGAAACCTGTTGGTATAGGAACTTGAAGGAACTGAAGTTTCTGGGGCTATCACCCCAACTGCAGCAATTTGCCACATACTGGAATGAAAATTGACCTGTGATAACTTGCTCCAGATGCAGATCTACCCACTCATATATTTCATTCAACAGCTTTTGGCCTGGTCATGCCCTTGTTGAAGTTTCAAATCTACTTTCCTCCACTTTTAAGGTTTTCTCCTTGCTCTGCCCTCTTTCTCTTACAGGTGTCTTGCAGCAGATAAAGCAAAAAGATAGAGAAACCATTCTGCTACGGTGATCCATCATATCAGAAATATATTTGATGCCCTGACTCAAGGGAAGCAAAAAAAGGTCCCTCTTCATAACAGAATCTACTGGGTCCTGGCTGAGGTTCAGAGCACACAGAGCATCTAGTCTCTATTGAAAGCATAAATATATTGTTTCCGCAAAAGTCAGTATCTCTAAGATACTGGAATTTGAAACTGAAATCTCCCAGTTACATAACTTATTTAGAAATTCTGTCACTTTTATTCAGACACTGTCAATATGACAAAGACTTAAGTAAACAACTTTGTCTTAAAATGTGATTGCTCTGTTAACTACAGAGACTGGAATATGATATTAGGTATTAGATAACAAGATATCAAAGAAGCAAATACCCTTCTGGAAAGAGAGGCAGTCTGAGGGTAGAAGTTCTGTTTTTGAGCATCATCTAAGTAGGTTGGTAAGGAAGGGTCCTACGGGAAGGCACGGCCTCCTGTGGTTTGAATCTGACTCAGAGCAGCCTTTCCCTGTTGGGATGAGCTCACTTGGAGCAGGCTGCTGCTCGCCAGCCTTGCCCACCCTCCTGCAGATGCTCCCAGCCCTGCTGGCTGCTCCCGCTGCCAACGGGGAGCCTCCCACAGCCCAAACCACACAGGCACAGGCGCTGCAAATGTCATGGGCTGCAAAAGATGGCAGTTCTGATCCTGCTCAAAAACACCCAGCTGAGAACTGGCAAACTGATCCACAGCCTACAGAAAATCTCACACAGGGAAACCTTTTCTGATTGCATGCGGCCTCTTGTTTACACAGAATTTTTAACCTAAATTGCCCTATTTGAAGCATGAAATGGAAGGAAAGTGAACATTTAGGCATGCAGTATTTCTTTTTTTCTCCTGACTCAGGTAACACCTGCCTCAGAACCACCTTATAGGTAGCAGAGAAAGGTATTTTTGTGTAACAATATTAAAAAAACTTATCTGTGCAGGTTTTCTCAAGTCTCAAAGTGGTTTGATCTCAACTTTCTTTCTTTGTGAGATGTATGTTATTCCAGTGACTAAAATACAGTCAATCTCTACTGGTGAGCCAATAATCAATTTGGAAGCAATAATGACCAAGTCCATTAAGTACAGAATTCTCATTTATATTTCCTTTATAGTTTCCTAGGGCTTCAGGTTGGCTAATACACAAGTCAGACTGCAATAATTTCCTTATGTCAGAGATTAAACACTGGTTTCCTCCTCTTCCTCAAACCATTTGTTACTTATCCTTGTGCAGACCACTGAGCCCCTCATACAGTGCAGTTTCATAAATACAAATTATACTACAGCATTTTTGTCCTTATTTAGCACTTCAAAACAGAAAAACTGCAAACCTGAGGAGAAACAGTGAGGAGAGGGAGTGTATAGTAGAAAAAAGTTCCTAAGCAGAGAGCAGAAAGATAAAAATGGAACATGCACGTAGCAGAAAACACTAAGCCAATCTTCAGATTCCGTGGGTAAATCCAAAGGAAGCTGCTGTGATCCTCCAGACATCTCAAATTGGATATGTGTCAGAGCTTTCCCACACAAGCCTTGTTCTCCTTTCTCAGTTCTGGTGAAATTGTTCCAAAACCTCCAAGATTATGTATCTCCCCTCTCCAGCAACTTCCTCTGTTCTCTAGCACAAGCCAAGATTTGTGGCTGAGGCACATCTACCCTGCCCTTCCTGGCTTCTCCACAGGAACAAGCTGGTCAATGGGATGGAGAAGGACAGGGAAGCAAGAGAACTTGCTCAGGCTTAAGCCTTGGTTTGCACAGCTGTGTGTGGCAGCTGGAGCTGCTCCTCCTGGGCTGGTTGACACAGGACTTCTCCTTGCTGCGCTGTTCTCAGAGGGAAAAGTCCAGCAACACCCACAGAAATCCTCCCTGAGGGTTCCAGCCCCACCTGCTGTTTCGCAGTTTGGGCAACCCCCAGGGGAACAACCTGTCAGTACAAGCCTCGTGTGCCCTCACTGTGGGCGCTTTTCTCCCCAGGTACCCTGACCCGGGGTTGGACGCACTCCCCGGGGGAAATGTAGATTAGATGGATTTCCCCACCTGAAATCTGGGTGGGTTGGCTTGGCCATGGCTGCTCTGCCTCCTCCTGCCATGTACTGACCCAAGCAGAGTCAGTGGCTGTGTCAGCCCCCTCTGTGTACACTGCACTGCCACTCATCCTGCAACAGCATCCCAACAATGCCAACATAAAAAATCTCAGTTATAATTTTAATTGACTCATGGGTTCTGAACCTTCAGGTTAGACTGTGTTCACACTCTCAGTGCTTTGAATAATACCATGAAGCCTCAATCCTCATTCAACCTACTTATTTTTTAAATGAAAATAGACTGCTTTTAAATCTGAAATCAGCATTTGTGTCTTCAACTAAACAAATATTTACTAGTCTGTGGAGATGATTCTGCTCTTTTCTAGTATCAGAATAAAACTTTGATCCCAGCAATGCCTACCAGCTGTCTGCATGAATTGAAAATAAACCACTGGCCTGTTAAATACAGTTTTGCAACTGGAAATGCAGGTGATATAACCAGAAAACAAAATAGTCCACAGATGCTCAGGTAATTTATGCACACTGGAAATTATTGTAACAATACTTATGTTACATTATAAAGAAGAAAACTCCTGGGTCATTCTTCTAGTTCTCTCCTAAAAACAATTTTGCCTTGTAAACAATTCTATGACAATTTCTTTTGAAAGGAAACTTCATTAACTCCAACATTAAATGCAGAATAAAATATGGTACAACCCATATAATTCTCTAGGAGCAAAGGAAAGGCCAGGACTATTCTCAGTAGGACTTTACTAGAATCTTAGTCTCACAGTAGCATATTACAATTAATGCTCAATTGTAAAGCATGGTACCAATCTATTTTCACACATACAAGTATACAAATACCTCCCACTAAAATGCTGTCTTGAGACAGGAATTTCTATGTATGAAACAGAAACATGTGTCTAGAAATAAAGAAAAAAATGTAATAAAACAGTCGAATTCATGTCTGATGAGAGAGAATCAAATTCAGGGACTTAATCTAGAAAGCAACAATATTTCCCATGTTGCTTAATGTGCTTTAGAGCCCAGTTTCTGTGTTGGATAAATAACATCTTTGCTACTCTCTGCTGCAGAGACCAAGTATAGGAAGGATTCTGGTTTTGCAGATAACCACTTACATGAAGCATTAAATTTCCTTTTGACAACCACAATTATAACATCACCAAGTGCATGTATATGTTGGTGTCCTGGGCCTCCTCAGCAAAGCTGGCAATTTAGAACAAAGAATATTTAGGATACAGTTTCAATAGCAGGAAATGGAGACGTCTGTGTTGATGCATACATTTCCAAAGCTGAAAGGACAAGACTTCAGTCTACAGCTATAAATTATTCATAGCATATTCTGACACATTGGGGAAGAGCCTTGAATATTCATATGCCACACAACTGGTAAAGTCCCTATAAATTTGGGAAATGATGAGATTGTGGAAACTTTTCTTATTTACATTACACAAACCTTATGGGACAAGCTGTGCCACAGTGGATTTCACCAATACAAGACATGCAATCAGATGAATCTCTGGAAGACCTGAGCCTTGACTTATAGTTCCTATTTTTTTTTAAGCAATTTTCCCCAGAACAACTGGGGATGCCAGGAATTTGGAAACTGTATTCTGAAACCACTGACACTCATAAAATATTACGCTTCGTGTTGCACTCATTTGTTAATCAGTTTGGAAATTGTTTACAGAATCCGTCCATATTCAATAATATAAACATCTGATCCACAAGTCTCTGTTCCCATAAATGTTATTTAGCTGGACAAAATGAATGCAAAATGTAACTATTCTAATTTGGTGGCAGGTTACATCTATTATGCATTAATAAAATTGACTACTTAATGCCCTTGATGAAAAAGAATGTAAGTGTCCAATGATTGCCTCTGAATAAAAAAAAAATAAAAAATCACTATTTCTGCAACATTGGTCATTTTTACTACAGAAATATGCTACAGCACTGGCCAAGCACTGGAAAATCAATAATGCAGTGTTCTTTTTCCTTTTGAAAAATCCTTTGATTTAACCAAGCAGATCTCCACTGTATCTGACACTGATCATACATGTTGTGTGAATGTCACATACTTTGTATGAGCTGAGATGTGACTCTCTCACATGGCTTTAAACATCTTTAGACTAATGCTAAAGCACCCTTTTATGTCTGTGAGAAATCAGTAGGATTCCAGTATCTGCTTTAGGGTGAAATGAATTATGCCCTAAACGCAGTGCCTGCACTAGCTCAGTCTGTACTGGGAGTTAGGATCACTGATTCAGGTGAACGCACTCACTTGAATCTCATGCTGCATGTCTTTAAAATCACACAGCAGCAAATCAGTGACAGAGCCAGGATGGCACTGCAATTTCCTGGCTCATCATATGTTGCCTTTGCTTCCAGATATTACTTCCTTGCTTTTGAAACTCCTGCAGAACAAATTTTAACTTTGTCCACGGATACAAAATAAGGTTCAAAAACGCCAAAACCCAGAAGGCCACACTGAGTAGTCATGTTTGTAACACTGACTTCTCGTTGCTGCACACATAATTCCCACTGACACGAGCAGTAATGTGGCATTTCAGCCTGGTGCACTGGGAATTAAGCTGCTGAAGGAGTGGAGGCACATGGTCCTCAGGTGAACCAGCCTCAGGTAGATTTCAGTTACTCCCTGCTCTTTCAAAATGACAGTTTCTGATCTCTGATTTCCAGTGGATACTAAGCTTCCAGAAACAAGCATATTGTACATGGCAAACAGTTATTGTATACACTGGGTCACCAGCCAGATTGTAATGCAACCCTCTTTCAGTGACAGCACACTGTGCTCCTCACACACACATCTATTGTCTGCAGCAGTTCAGTCCCTCTTAGATATCCTGATACTCAGCTTCAGAATGCACAGTAGGGTGTGGATGTTGTTCTGGTGGCAGAAAACAATCCTAAAAATATGCAGGATTTCCCCATGTAGAAAAAGAGTTCCTGGAAAGCTTGGAGCTATTCAGCATTTCTCAAGATACGCATCCTTTCGTGGGCATCTCTTTGCTTCAGGGTATGTGGTTATGAAATGCATGTGGGGCACTCCTCAGGAGGAAGTTACAAATGATAAAAAGCTTCTCTGAGGACAAAGAATGATGCACAAACCAGAGCAGTTTCTGACTTGCATTTTTATGCATGCAAACTAACCAATTACATACATCCATGCCCATTTCACAGTCCTTAAGCCAGGAACAACCTTTTACCCAGACCTGAACTGCAGCGTGCACCCATCCACAGAGACCCTGTTACAGCTATATAAGAGTGAAAGCATAAAAAATCAGTTCATATTCCAATGAATTCTGTGCAGATGCAGCAAGAGAGGAGATACACAGACTGACAAACAGAGCAAAAGCACCAAGCAGTTATGTAACATCCTCCCTAAAACTCTGTAGAGCAATATAACCTTTTAATTTCTGCAAAGGCTGTAATGATACTCACAGCTTGTTTACAAAATAGTGATCCCTCTTTAATCATTCTGTATTTCTCATATGTTGTACTGCATATTAAAACATTGTAGCCTTTCTAAAATAGATCTTGCTTATATAACATCAGGCACATGAAATAGAGCTTTGACTTTACAGCAGCTCACACCAAGAAGTATCTCTGTGATTCCTCCATGGCTTCAAGCAATGCTGTCTTTACTGAAAAGGTTTTTTTCCAATTAATTCTCGAAGTTCTCAAAGAGCCTTCTGAAAATAAAGCAAATAGTTTATTGTCCCATGTGTATACAACTGCATAAAGCTAGTTCTTTGAATTTGGTAGCATTTCAGATTATATTACCCATGCATAAACAGAGAAGCAACAAGAACAGAATCCAGACACACATCCTCCTCCCATAAAATCAGATGTACCATGCCAGAAGCACAGCTTCTACAGATGATAATTTTACATAAAAGAAACAATAAACTGCTCTGTGGAACTTTTGTCTGCTAAAACTGACAAAAAGCTCTCGGATTTCAAATGAGAGCTTAACTGATTGCTAAGCCAGTTCCCCTTGCTGCTCAAAATGTAAGCTTTTTGCACTGAAAACATATTATATTTTATAGAACCAAATGTTCCTTCATATATGCTTGCACAGACACAAAGAGACAAAGGCAAGCACAGATTTTTATTCCATAGTGTGATGCAACTAATTTGAACTTGTTCAGGGTAACACTCAGGAAAGCTAATACACTTTCAAATTAGGCTCTTGAGGTTTGATCGTGCTCTCATTAGAGGCATTAACAAAACTCTCGGTGATTTTACCAAGAGCCAGGATTTGGTCCTTAGGAAGATAAGAAAACTTAATATTAAGTGTTGCAATCTTCTTAAAAGATATTGTCACTATTCATTGATTTTCAGAACTAGCATCTCATAAGTAGTTGGGTCATTTGTTGTGATAAGAAGTTCTGCTCATGCCTCTGGCTTTTCTGAGTTTCTTTTTACTTTATATTCTTGTCTAGTAGAAAGATAAATGCTCAATGAACAAGGCTGTTTTAAAGTAATTTTCTTTCATTTTAATTTGCAGGGGTTTGTAAGATTGCAGTGGCTCTGTGTAATTTCTAAAAACACAATAATTTGCATACATTAAGAAGGTATGTGTGTGAAGTATGTCATTACCCCTGTCTCCTGCAAAGCTTTTCTATATGAAAAGATTCTGATTCAGAATTATGAAAAATGTCTATAAATACTGTAGAGAAATTAAATTAATAATATTTGGCAATTATTTCTTTTTTTGAAACATTAATCATTGGGCCTTGTTCAGAACCTGTCTAATTCTGGGTATAAGTGAAGACCCACTGGCGAGAAAATTTGTCATAAATTGTAACTCCATTTAAGTGAAAAGGAAACTAAGAACTGGAAAGTTTAAGAGACTTGCAGCAGTTTCTCAAATTTTGTCTGTGTTCAGAAAAATTTAGGCTTTTTAGAAGTCTTCAATTCTCACACCATGTTATTTTCATCACAAAAAGGAGCTACTGAGTATTGAATATTTTTAAAGTCCTGCCAATGCCACATCTCCTAACGCAGAGCTATTGCATATTCTGGTCTGCATGTGAACCTATTTTGTGCATATTCAGTTGCATGAAAAAATAATGAAGCTAATTGCATTTATTTAAGGACTGATTACATCAAATAAATGGTTGAAAGTAAATCAGATCTTTAGAAGGGAACAGTAATTATAGCCAGGGATATAGATATCCACTATAACTCAAAACAGTACGGGCAAAATGTATTTGTATGTAGCTCACATCTCTGTATATGGTGTTTTCTGGCTTGGCTGGTGATGCTGCTGAGTTTAGTGGGGGACAGCTCTTCCATGGTGCTTTCCTGCTGCTGCCCCAAGAAGAACAGGAGTCCAGAGCAGCTTCAGTTATAACCACGGCAACACTTCATCTTCATTTTGGCAGCTCAATTCTTTTGCCCTCCTTTTCAAAACAAAGATGTCTATATTGCCTGCAAGTCATTTTTTTTAATCTGAGAGACAAGAATTGTTCTCAATTTTCCAAATCAAATCTCTCTAATGCCGTATAAAATGATATTTCTGTCACAGCTCTACTGGAGGTTTCCTGCCTGACATACATCTCACGTTGTTCTTTACTTTGTTTCATGGATGTACCAGACTGATGGCTCACAGCAATCCTCTGAGTCAAGGATTGCAGCTGGCTTCTTCCTCCTCCTGTTATTTACAAAGAACTACTTTCAGGCTGTAATAATGTATGTTTATGCTTATATAGTTGTAGGCAGCACACAGGAATTACTAAATGAGGTTTTCTAGCATGTGTTCAACAGGTTGTCTGATTTCTCATGCCTCTTGGCTTGAAAAGATAATTCTATAAAACCATATAATGCAAGGCCTTAGCCTGTTTCTAACAGAGCTGATTAGGAGAGGTCTTGCCTTAAACAAGTTACTGCATAATTAGCCCCAGAAATATTCCTTGGCCCCTCTGCTAAAGCATCTTAGCACAGCTTTTCCAGAGCCACAATGGTGGGTTAACATTGATAACAACAACATTTGCACTTGCTTGAGTCTCCTGCTCATGGCACAGGATTTGTACTTGCTTCTGCAGAAACAAGTAAACGCTGAGGCAGATTACAAAACAGAGTTGCCCTTAGAATCTTAATCATTTCAAGTAACATCTTTGTTACTGTGTTAGTCACATCCTTCACAGAGAAAAGGATATGAAACCTCCTGCAATTTCCAGACTCTCTCCTTCCAGATTTTGTTTAGTTCAGAACCATTATACTATTGACTATATTTGCTTATTATCACTTTTCATCTGTGTTCTATTGCGCTTCCTTACAGTTTTTCACTCTGGTTCATCTCTAATTCTATTTCCTGACTTTCATGGTTGAACTATTTCATCTCTCATTGTTCTATTTGCATGAAATAATGGGTCTAGCACTTAGATTTGGTTTTGTACTTGTCATATCACAGAGCAGGATTTTTCCATTAATTACATTCACTCTTCTGCAATTTTAGTCTTTGTTATAGTTTGAACAATTGTCTAACTTTTAGTTACTTAACAGAACTTTATACTTTTCAGTCACATCTTCTGGTATTTGCTATTAGAAAGAGCCTCTATACCATTGTACATCTTAGAGGAATGTATATGAAGCCTTCAAGGTTTGACATTTCAGAAACCTCAGGGACACATCTCATTCCACTTCCCTTGCTCACCTTCAAAAGAAACCCCCAAAAGAGAGATTTTTCTGTATTATGCAATGGAAAATTAGATCAGCTAAAACTGTTGGCTTTAACCTTCACTAATTTAACATCTAGTTCATATCAGATTTCTGTGTCCCTGCACTGTAAGAAAGAGAGTAATATGAGTAGTAAGCTCCCTAATAAGCTCACACCTATTTAATTTTTTGGTCTTTTGGCTAGAACTGCCCCAAAGATACAATTTTTACTTCATTTGCCTTTTTCAGCCTGTTTTTTATTACTCATTTCCTCAGCATGGGAATTATCACCAATTATCACCAACCTGGGGACTGGGACACTGTGCTAGAGCCATGTACCTACCAGGACTCATCCCTTTGCAGCAGAAAATCAGAGAAACAGACAAAAAACACAGTCCTTCACCTCATCACCACACTCAAATTACTTCCTGCCTGGAACATGCAAACAGCTATTTTGGGCACAGCTCTGGGGCTGCAAGGTGTAAAGAACAAGCCTGTCTATGACTGAAATAGCTGTCATGGTGATTCTTGCTCATTAAGCTTTCTGAAATCCACCAGCACATCCAGACAGCTCCCTGAAACTTTCCTACAGTCCAAGGCAACCTTCTACCTTCTACTTCTAAGCTTTTAGGGTCTCTCCTGCCAGTTTTCCCAACAGTGAGAAGAGCCATACCCTGGCTCCGTGGTACCTGGTTAAAACAAAATAGAAAACCCAGCTGCAGGCAAGGACTGGACTGAAAATCAGCCCCATCACTTTGCAGGCCCATTTCACTGTCTGACAGTGCTCATCTCTAACACTGACCATCACACACTCAAGTCAAGCACCCTCCTGTCAGATGGCAGCAGCTGCCAAGGGTTTTGCACATTCTCAGTGTTCCCAGCTTTAGGTGGGAGACAGTGAAATATCTAAATACCTCCCATAGTCAGACATTTCAAACTCAGAAGAAAAACTCATGCTCTGGTATATTAAATATTGTCTGGTGGAAAAATACCCGACTCCTCTCTAAAATGCTGCTCTGCTAAAAGAATGTGGAACACCATTTTCTAGTTCTCTATGGGTAGATGACCTCTATATCGCTTCTTACACACTGCTCCATTAGTCAGCTCTGCTTTTTCTGGTTCTAACCCTCAGTGAAGAATTCTGCAGACTCCAGCTAATTGTTGCAAAAAAAAATTACAGCCCTGAGAATTTTTTCTGGATCATCATAAGTGCCAGACACTGTGAGTAAAGCCATTACCTGGAACAAAGCAGTTCTGTCCCATTAGTATGGTCTTGTATGAGCATACAAATACAGTGTATTTGCTGGAAATATTCTTGAAGACGTTGCTTCAAAACTTGCACAGGGAACTTCTACAGGAAAAAAAGCATCGCTGCACTGTTCCCTGCCTTCAAAATCATCAGGTGCTACGTGGTACCTGCAGTATGGGCCACTTTGTGGGTACCAAACAATCACAGGAAATTCTGCTGACACATCCCTCTGTCAAGATTTAATGGGATAGATTTCCCTATAAATAATGTGCTAAAATTTGTCACAAATAAATGTAATTATTTCCAGTGCCGATCACTCTCTTCTTTACCCTTTCTCTTCTCTTTTAATGGATAGATAGATAGATAGATAGATAAATAGATATACAGCCAGAGATGACATCTTGCTACACATGGAGCTCACGCACCACCAGACTCTGCAGATAAATATATAAAGTGCCAATAGGATGTAGCAGAATAATAAAAACCAAATTTTCTTTCTGGTGCAGAAAATGATAAAAGGATGCACGTGGAGATCACTTGAGATAAGACAGATAGATTAGGTGTTACTGATAGAGCAGGAAGCCGTATTCATACTGTTGAGTTCCACTGCTATTTTTCTCAAATACAGGGAAATAAACAGTGGAGACAGAGAAGTGAGGCAGGAAAGTCTATCACAGCAGTGCCTCTGGAGCTCTGTGCCTCCTGGGATCACTCAGAGGCTGGAACTCAGAGCAGGACTTGGAAAAGCAAGCTAGATTTATTATAGTAAAGAAATTGTCTAAGAAATCAATAATTTTTTTATCATGACATTACTATAATATGATCCTGAAAATTCATATTCCATACTGGCATGGGAAGGAAAAATGGTTAATGCAACTACTGAAAGAAGTAAGTGGTGTATTTGGTATTCATGGGCAGGACCAGTTCTGTCCTTAGGTTATATAAAATATAAAATATTAACAGGACAGGAGTCTCTGAATTTCATTTTGAAGTTGCAATAAAAGATGCCAGTTCTACAGAGAACTCTGGCCTTTGTGAAGAAACAAAAAAATTAAAATCCTCAAACATAAAAATGGTTTTACTTTTGAGAAAAAATTTCAAACATTAAAATTCCTGAATTTTATAACTTTGCTTGGAATACATCTTTAACATGTACAAATTTCTCATGATTCTGCTGTCACATAAGCCTGACCTGCCAGGGAATACTCTATAAAGTTGATTCCTTAGTTTACAAAATAAAATAAAACAAAATTAAAAATGAGATTTACAAAATACATATTAATTAAATATATTATATTCTCATCCCTATGCGACCCTTGGCAAACTCTAACAACAGCTCAAAACATCATTTTACTCCATGGAAAAACTTTTACTAAATGCATGTCCTACAACAGAGACATTCAGTTTTATTCAGAAGATCATCACAGAGCATTGCATATCCCACAAAATTTAATCAATTTTACTGATAGATTGTAAATAGACAGAACTCAAACTTCATTCTTTTGTTTAAACTGTTTTGTATTTTTCTCATTACCCTCATTCTAATTGT
The DNA here is from genome assembly GCA_013398055.1 of Ifrita kowaldi. Lineage (NCBI taxonomy): Eukaryota > Metazoa > Chordata > Aves > Passeriformes > Cinclosomatidae > Ifrita > Ifrita kowaldi. The sequence goes on along the minus strand of VZRS01014571.1, from coordinate 754,306 downwards.
TTCTAGTTTTTGACTAATCTTATCTGAAGTTCCATATTTTAATTTTTTTAACAGCTAATTTTGTAGAAGCCCTTCCTTTAGGAATTAAGTAGTTAAGTTTAGGAGTTAAAACTCTAAAGTTAAGTGAAAAATAATAAATTATAGCTCATTAGGTAATCCTGGTCCTGCAGTTGATATTTCTCAATGCATTTGCTGCTCTCTTTTTACAGCACGGTTACTCATGCTTTATTTTTATCATTTATTATTTACAAAGGACCATGTGTTCCTCATTCTTCACAAAACAGCAAATGTTCCAGGTCCCTGCTCAGAAAAGCTCAGGATTTATGATCAAAAGGATGTGGATTCTTCTGCTTTGAAATGTTCTTGAATGTTACATCACAGAACAGCAAGCAGAGAATTTAACAGACCATCCCAGCCCACTGCTGGTCAATAAGCCCATGACAACACAGGCCTTATTTGCTACCATAAAGCCCTAATCCACTTCCTTTCCATGATTTCCATTCTTTCAGCACAGTAGAGCTGATGTTTCCATCACAGTGTGGTACCCATCTGTGACGTGTGTTCAGATGCTGATTTGTCCTTACAGCTGTTCACTGAAATCTGAATAAATGAAGGACTTGAAAAGTGGCCACGACCCAAAGCTGCACTGCAGAGCATCACGTCGAATTTCTTTGTTCTTTTACATGAACCTTACCAGCACACACTGGATATCTGGCTTATATGAACTATAGGTCTTTAAATATAACTTATAGCTCTTTAAACTTGTTCATTCAATCCATGCCTGAGTGCCAGAAACATCTCATTAAAGTCCCTGATATGCCAAAGAACATAATGAAGAATTGCATGAACATGCAGAATTGATTTTTTTATCCTTCTTTTCACACTGATTCATGAACAGTTCATCCTGTGACAACAGAAGTTAAATCCTTCACCAGCTTTCTAAACTATCTAGTTTTTTGTTCAAGCATTTCAGGTTTTCAATATGCTTGAATTTTTTAATTTTGGGGATGTGGAAACCCTACGTACTTGAAGTTCTCAACATCAAAACAGACAAACCAGTGGAAAATGCTGCTACAGCCACGATCACCTAGGATGAGAAGCAGAGCTGGCTCTTTTTCTCAGACCAAGGAGAGTAGCTGTAAAAACTATAGAGGCTTTCAGGTGTGGCAACTTTTCTTGAGGTCTGAAATAGGAGTTAAATTTAAAGGCACATCAAGGCCCTCTGAGAAAGCGAGTTTCAAGTTTATAAAACGTGCAAGTATTACTAGTAAGAGGGAAAGCTTCAATTACAGCTTTGCAATTCCCACATTTATTCTCAGATATTATGTAATTGTTCTCTTCTTTCTAGAGAAAGAATTGATCTTCTTTCTGAAACATCTGGTTGTGATTCTCAAGATACCTTTGCATCAGTTGTTCAGTTGCACAGCACTACATGAACCTCATCACTGACTTAAGATAACCGCATTATTGTCTTTTACTTTCCTTTTTTCTCCAACAAAGACCTTATGTATCTCAGTTTCAGCTTTGCTTTGTGACCCCAGCAGAATCACTTGAAGATGTGAATTTTTGTAGCATGCTAATACAGTGAATAAAGCTAAAATATGGACAAGAAGAGAAAGAGGAGGTCACCTATCAGAAGAAATAAACTTTGTGACAGTGTTTTGGCTACAGAGGAAATCCAAGGCCACAAAGTTGGAGGAAAAGTCTGTTCTGGAAATACAGAAAGTACAGGGTATAGTCTCCTCAATTATATCCTTCCCTTTGTGATTAAGATTTAAAAATTCAAAGCTGATGGAGAAATAAATGCAATTTACTTGATCTTGAAGCTAAAGTCAACACTGTTACTCCTCTGTTAAGTTCCTCACCAAACCAAGAAGTACCTTTGGTTTGAGGTAAAATGTGTTTCTTCTGTCAGTCATTCGGCTTTGCATTTTTGGGCAAACAAAACCAGAAACCTTTCCCTTCAGCTCAAGAGATTTAGTTATAGGTTAGAAACCCACTATGCTAATCTGGTTTAAAAAAATCCAAAACCAAAGGAAAAAAGGTCTCAAGAGGTAATAATACTGATTCATCTTATCTCTACTCAAGTTTTTAAAGGAAACTGTTAATCATATTTTAGTTCTGTTAACAGCTCAGTTTCTACAGAAGGGCCAAGTAAAAACTGGTTGTAACTGTTGATTGCAGGAAGTGATTAAGAGATCACTCCCCAGCCTAAAGAAATGGCTTCAGCCATACCTAAGATATTTAGGTATTTTTGGGCTTATATAAACACTCTTCTGACTCCCTTTCAAAAATGCAAGTTATATTTTGGGAACAGTTTTGCTTCAATTACAAATGATTTTACATTTCAGAAAGATGATTTCAAAACTGAGGTTGTCAATACTCCAAAGGTTCCTCTCCAATTCATTTAACTTTAGTCTGAGTTCAGAACATTCCCCTTTCAAATGAAGATGATGACAATCCATAACTTCTAAAACTTCTAAAATTTTTTGCAGTGCTTAAGAGAAAAATGTGACAAAAATTGAAAGGATTTTTGCTATATTAGTTAGAATAGAAGAGTGACAACTTTGTTGAACTGCAGTTCACACTTCAAAGAGACTACAGGTGGTTTTGTCATGTTATTTTGTAAATGTTTTTTAGCTCTGAAAATATTTCAATTTATTTACTTCAACTAGCACACATACAAAAGCATACTGAATGCACGGTGCCAACAGAGCTCCCAAAAACATTCACACAGCTGGTCTTAGTTCTTCAGATTTTTATCTGAAATTGCACAGCTCTGTTGGGAAGGAATAACTCAAATGTTGCCTTTTGTCCTAAGAAAGTGCTGTGAAATTAACTTGTAGATTATTATGTAGGAATCATGACTAAAGATCCATAGCCTGACAGCTCCCGGGGACTGCTCAACAGGTTGGAGCAGAAATAATGGGTAAGTAGGGGAGCTGAAGGAGTGCTGAGTGCTATGGAAGGAGTTACAATTAAAGTGGGCAGAACATCACTTTTTTAAGTGGAATTTAGGCAAGATAGCAGAGCTAACATGCCAGTAATGTACGCAAACCGAGATGCAGGTACAGCAGCTATTTTGACCACTATTAACTCACTTCACAGTTCTCGTAGCGTGATAACACAACCTGTTACCATGAGAAGAATTGTGAAGCTTTAATTGAACACATTAAAGTCTCTTTATCCATCATTGGAGCAAAGACTTCAATATTATGCAGTCTAAGTGCATTTTCTGAATCCTTAACAGAAACACCACTCAGTTTCTGAACCAAGGTTTGCACAAACAGTGCTTAAGCAGCAATTTCCTTGCTCTGATTTATGAAGAGGCACTGAGACTGAAACATCAGTATTCCAGAATCAGCTGCTGGAAGGATTTTTAGCACATCAGAAAGAGACACCCTGTCACAAGCAGCAGATACACACTAGCCAAGGTATCTTTAGCAAAAGGAAACAGCAGACAATCAGTAATACAGAAAAGAAAGCAAGAATTCAGATGAAATCACTCCATACTTCAGAGAAGGACAAGAGATTTGAGACCTTCCAAAGTAGAAAGACACGACACAAAATTTTCTCCAAAATGCCTCCATCTCTTCATTTGGTTACAGAGCAAAGCAGGATGATACGCAGTAATCAAAATAAAGAAACTAAAGGGGAATGCATTAAAAAAATCAGGCTGTTGTCTCCTCCTTGGACCTATCAAGTCGTTCTTTTGCCAAAGTACAAATTCTCTACCTGCCCTCCAGCTTCCACACGTCAGCAACATTTTCGCTCTTGATCAGCCAGACTCTTCCCAAGTTAATTCTTCTGCCATGAGCTTGTCTAAAATCTCCCAGCACACACTGCATCTTCCTCCTTGCCTCATGAAACAGGGATCTCACATAATCCCTATTTTCTCCCTTGTACCCAAGCAAATGCATATGTCTACTACACATGATATCTTAATCACTAGTACCTTCTGAAGAAAAGTTTCAACATCTGCTGTATCTTAATTATAGCATCTCAAGGGACACCAGCTGACTTTCACATTAGTTAGCAAAGCCTTTCCTATTAGGAATTCTTTGGAGGCCAAATAGTTCATCTGAACAATGCAACAACACAGCAGGTGAAATACTCTGATGCAGCAAAGCAACACCAGACCTATTTGCCTTCCAACCCCTCATGCAGGATTTACTTGCTAAGCCTACACTGGAGGAGGTCAATGCCTCTCTGCAAAAAGATGAATTCCACTCCGAAAGAGGTGGAGCTGTTCTGTAAAGAGCAGGCCTTTGTCAGGTATAAATTATCACAATGCTGTTGTCATGGAGCTGTGAGAACTTATCCCTGCTGATGATCTGCTCCAGGATTTTCCAGCTTTTATTGCTGTGTATGTATTGTTGTAGTGAAAGGTTGTCTGTCAAGATGAAAGCCAGCACAACACAAAGATTTGTTTGTATTTATAGTTATAGCTCTGTGGTTTTGTATCTGTTAGTCATTGCTTTTCTCCTGATCACATCTGCTCTTGTTACTTTCTGAATCTGAAATCCCCCATTAAGATGAGTTGTCAGTAACAGCTTTTTATCAGAGTTTATAACTCTCTGCTGACCCTGGGACGTGCAGCTAATAACATGCACACACACTGCCCCAGATTACCACTGAGAAAGCAGCAGTAGGGAGGCTGTGCTAGTGATAAATTTAAAGAGAAACAGTGCTAGGAAAGATTAGATTCTATAAGTTCCTGGTGTAAGCCCTCAGTTTACATGACCAGGTAACACCCCTGACAAAGTGAGGAAGTGTTTCTTTTTGAAAATTATGAAAATCCATCATTTCTGAGAATCAAATATTCACTTTAAAAGTAAACAAAATGTGAACAGTGAAAACTTGTAACAACTGTCCTTTAAAGCTTCGTTTTTAGGCTCTATTCAGTTGCCCAACTATGAAGAATTTCTTTTACACAGTTATTGGTAATGAGAAGGCTCATTTTTTGGGATTAGATTTACAAAAGCACCAAGAGATCTGTAAGTGCAAATCCCATGCCTTGCTCTGAGTCTTGTGTTGTTGTGTCAGTCATGTTTGCTGTGAAAATAACCTCTTCTTAGTCCAGTGGGGTTTTTATTCTGCTCTTGACAATCAGGACAGGTAGTCAAACTGGCCCAAAGCCAAAATAAAAATATTTCCCCTGCACTGGAGTCTTGTATTATCATACAGACATGAAAGAATTCCTAAAATAAAACTGGTTTCCCTGACACTGACAAACTAGAAGGCAGCTTTCAAAGAATCAGTTTTTCAAAAGACAGACTTCAGAGCCCAGTGGTGCACTTTAATCACTTGCTTTACAGACATACTCCTCACAGAAGCGTAAGATGTAAATGGTTATTCTCACCCTATCTCAACCTGTTAGACCTGATTGCTGCTGATGTACATTCTTTAAAGAATTTTAAAATCCAGCGTGAGCTTTTCATTTTCTCTTTGTCAAAGAACCCCAGCCAAATTTTGTCTGCTACCATCTACACATCCCAAAATGCTAAGATGACTATTTTGTTAGCAACTGAAAAAAAGATGCCTTTTTTCCCCTCTCTGTAGTCAAAATGAATATCTCTGTTATGAATATGCCTAGAACCATTACATAATGAGCCCGAAACACAGGTTATTTGTGAATGACAGAAAATCCATAAAGAAAAATGCAGCAGAATTTGTTTGTGGCAGACTAGTCTGACACGCTCAGTCTGACATTTACAAACTCCTGCAATTTAAGAGTTACTTCCTTGCTATTAATCCTGTCTTGCTATTCCTGCAACAGCAGAAGAAAAGATGAACTGAAGCCGGTGTATTACCATAACTGGTGACCCTGCAGCTTTTCCCTTGGCAGGTGTCCATCACAGCTCCCTCCACCAGCCTGTGCTGGAATCAAATGGGGATCTGTTCTCTTATCAACGAGGTGATGTACACACTTCTCTGCATGGCTGCCTTTCTTGCTGTGAAATGCTGTAAAATACAGAGATCCTTGTGCTGCCTCTCCACATGACACTACATCAAACATAAAGAATACCAAATGACTGCAGGAGTGACACTGAATCACTCCGGAACTGGCCCAGCTGGACTAAAAATTTCAGAGCACCTCTCATATTCAAGCATCTGAGCAAGGACATAAGGATTTGGCTTTCTGAGCTGGTGGGACAGTCACACATTCAGGATCCCACAAAAACAGGTCTCAAGAGAGTCTTTCCTTACATCCTCCCTTTTCAGTGGTACACATTTTCCGTGTGCCAGCAAACAATTCCTGATATGTGGGATAGGAACTATTTAACCAACACAGGTATTCCAGTTAAAAAAAAAAAAGAAAACAAAGGAAAAAAAGAAAGACTCATCATTAATAAAAAATATTGTTAGGGGTTGAACACACATTTTGAAAAATCAGCATCTGAAACATGAACTTCCCGCTCAACAGAGGAAAGTAATGACTTGGGAGCCAGTGAGAATAGGAAAGCCAAAAATTGTAATGAAAAAAGCTCTGATGGCTTCAAGAGAACTGAGGAAAGCACATTCTTCATCTGATACGGGGTCTGTGTGGGAGATCAGCCCTGGCTTCCAAGAAGAACCTTTTTGGAGTGACATCAGCTGTCTAGAGACAACAGACTGAGGTTCAGCTTGGCCCTGGGTGGGGTTTCCATGCTGCTGCACTCTCCCAGCACAAAGTACAGCTTGAGAATTGTTCCTGAGCAAGGTGCACAGATGGAAAGAGCTCCCTTCAACCTCCCACACTGAGCACGGAAGCAGGACTCTCACACGCATGTGCATGTGTAAAGGAACATGTATTTAAGAAATCCCAGCCTTTCTTTATCTAGTAGGAAGTTGTGTGGTATACAGGATAACACCCCAGGCTGGGAATCAGCAGGAACAGGTACTATCCTGTTGGTGTCCCACTGGGCAGTCTTGAGTAAATCAGTTTAGAAATGACAAAAACAGTTCTAACAATGATCAATAGCACAATGATCAATAACACAACACAGTGTTCCCATAACACAACTATAGGTTCAGTCTAAATCAATTCCTACTTGAAGTAGAATAGATTTTTCAGAAAAAATAAAACCCAAGGAATCTTGATTTTAAAAATTCCAGGCAGAGAACCCACAATGGTCCTTTATAAACAATTTCAATGGTTTATTACCACTATTACGGAAATGTGCACCTAGAGTTGTCCTTTGTCTAACTTCCAACTTTGCACCATTTTATTTCCTTTTAACTGCTATGTCGAAGTTTTCCAGCCTCATATTCTGTGCCTCATATAGGCACAGGCTGGGACAAATTACCTCTGCTGAAATGAAACAGGTTCAAGTCCTTGAGTATCTTGCTGCACATAATATCCAGTCCATTAATCACTCTCTAAGTCTTCACCAACTCTTTATTCCTTTCTGACACATGAACCTGTATCTTCACACAGACTCAGCTGTTGGGGAAGTGATCACATCACTCCTGACACAGGATAGCTCCATCATTACTGCTGGAAGTTTCTCCTTAGGCCACCTTTAGGCCTTTGGTGTGACAGTAAACCCCTACACTCCCCCAGTTATCTATCATGATCTCCCACATACCTTTCAGTTATTATTTCTCAGGTCAGTCATTCAGCCTGCAAATATAATTTAGAATCAATTAATATACTGAGTTGGAAGGGATCCTTAAAGATCATCAAAGGCCAATTCCTTGCCCCGCAAAGGACAGGGCTTTACCTTCAGATTTACTAAAGCATATATGATTTATTAATCACTTCATACACCAAATTTATTTCCAAAGTCCCCAAATTTATTCCATCTACATAAATTTACCATTAATTATTTTTAAAATAATTTTCCTGTCTTTAAAAGAAATGGGGAACAGAGCATGACCCAACAATCCCTAAGGGAGCCTATTAGATCAGAATTCCCCCTTTGCATATTAAGACTACCAGATAAGCAGTTTTAGGTCTTTTTAATATGTTGCCCACTTGCATTATTCTCATTTCTTAATCAAAGGTTGTGTGGTATCATGACAAATGCCCCAAGAAAGTCCATTACATCAGCACTACAACATTCATCAACCAAATCTCATATATCAGAAGAAAGTTATTGAGTTATTCCAACAAGATATATTTTCCATAAACCAATAAGAACAGCCATATATTACATTATTCCTGATTATTTTGCTAATAATATCCCGTATCAGTCTTCCATTATTTTGCCAGAGATTGGCACCAGGCTGAAAGGCCTGTAATTATGAACCCATCCCATTTAAAATTCTGGCACAGTATTTGCCTTCCCAGTGCTCTATCAATTAATAAAAACCAACATTAACAGTCCAGAGACATTCTTAAGCAGTTCCTTGAATACTCCCTGATGAATGTTTTTGGAACTGCTGATCATAAAATGTCTCAGCTTGGACAGTAGCTCTCTAACAACCTCCACAGTCAGTGATGGAATTTCCCAATCTCTTTCTCTACCTGCACAAAATGCTGATAACAGCACTTACTCCCAAAATGCCTTGAGATCTGTATTTTAAAGACAATTCTTAACATCCAGGTATTTGGGTTTTCTAAGTCCTCTGTGTTGCAGTACCTCCCCAGCGAGTAAAAACATTCCTGCTTCAATAAAAATCCTTCTCTCTTTTATATTGAACAGGATCTGAGGTACAAAGTACTCTCATATCTTTTTCATGCTGCCTATCCTGAATTTACACAGCAACATTAAACCTTTTGCTGCCAGGAAGTCCCTTATGTCAGTAACCATGTGGAGTTGCTCTAAATGGATGCTCTGCTGAATCCAGTAATTTCTGAATGTTTGCTAAGTACAACAAACAGTGAAGCAGTTAATATGGTAAGAGGACTATGTCTCATCTGTGTCACCAGCAATCACTAGTGGATAAAGTCTAATTAAAGAGCCAAATTTTCACTTTGAGATCTGGAGAGAATTCTTGTAACCAAGAAAAAAATGATCAGAAGAAAATCCTTTCAAGTCTTCCTTTCATTTCAGGTCCAGCATGCTTTAGGTACTAGTACAGCAGAAACATTTTTAGCAATACTAAACCATTTAAGCCAGACTTTCATGAACTCTGTAAGTAAGATTTCTATCTAAGCAATTTTTCCTACTTTAGGATAAATTTATGTGTTTACTGATGCAATGGCAATGCAGTGCAGATATACCAAAGCTAGCTGTAAATCACAGCCAGGCTGGATACTGTCATCCATCTGGCCACAGACATCAGGAGCTTGAAGTAGATAAATGCCTGCATACTTACTCAGCTTCTAAAATACATTTTGGAACTTCCAGTGAGCTATATGAAGTTAAAATACCACTGGTATCTGAAAAAAAAAACCCACCAGATTTCAATTACCTAAGATGGTCAGGTGTGATAACAGACCTAACAGCAGTGATGGGAAAACACAGGCTTGAAAGTATTTAGGCAAGGTAGTTGTCTTCAGAACATTCCACCTGCTCAAATTCACCCTCAGACACTCTGAGCATAGACAGAAGCAATCTCAGAAGCATTAAACAGAACTTATGAACAGGTACAAACACAGTGCTTAGCATTAAAAATAGGGGAGAAAAGAGCTAAGCTTACTTCTAGTTACAGCAGACATACTGTAATCAACAAAGAAATAATTATAATACCTAGGTGAAAATAAGGGGAGGTGTAATTAGCAATGCAGACTGATTTTTCTGTACAATACTGCCACGGTATTACAGGCAGGCAAAACACAGCAGGTATATTCAATAAGAACTTTACAATATATTCATAAAGAGCTGGAGGAAAAACATAGTCTAGAAAAATCCCACTTACATGATTGCTTAGCTCTACTCAGAAAACAGTTACTGATGATTCACTGTCAAACTACAGGGTTTTCCTGAGTGGCATTCCAGCATATAATTCAGTATATTTTGATTAATGATTTGGCTAAAGGAATAGAAAATATATTAGTTAAATTTGCAGGAAACATAAATCTAAAAAAACCTTAAGATAATAAGACAAGGATGTGCTCAAAATTTAAAAGCATCTAGATAAAGTGGAGAAATAGTTTTGAAGAAGTGGGATACAAGTGGTTAAGTACAGTATCAAAATTCTAAAGCTAGGTAGGACTAATCAACCACAAAAAACACAGTGGCTAAGAAAATGATTCGGTAATGTCACCAAAGGTAACAGGATAACAAGCTTAACACTACTCAACAGAATGCTGGTATTGCAATACTGCATGGAGGGACATAGAAACAGAAATACTGCAAGTAACACACATGAAGAGTTTCTTCTGGTACTTGTCCAGTTTGGGTCATTACTAAAGTAATCCAGTCCAAGAGAAGTAACAAAAAAGATGATCAAGACTTAGAAAAACCAACCTGTGGGACAAGGTTTAAGGACCTGGCATTGCTTACTCTTTTAGAAAAGAGAAAATTACAGGAAGATGCAATAATTGTGTTAAAATATGTACAGAGCAGCTACAAAAGAAAATGGAATATATCCTTCTTCACATCAATTTTGTCTAAAGCAAAGAGAACAAAGGGCATAAACTTCATCAGAGTATGTTTAAGAAGGTCAATAGTAAAAACTCAAAGAATAGTTCAGAACTGGAGCTGATTATCTGTGGGGTTGTGGACTTTCCACATTCTAAGACTTTCAATAGGGGTTGCAGAATCAACCCCAACACATTTGTGCTACACTGCAATCACAGCAACTGCAGCACCAGTGTATCCCTGGAGATTCCAAATCTTCTATGAAACTTTTTTCTACTTCATAAATGAGGAATGGTTGGTTTACAAGTCTGCAGCACTTGCATAGATGAGGCCCTTATCCACACACTCTATTTCAATGGAGTCAGCGAAAGGTTTGTGTTGACTTCAGTAGACACAAACCAGGGTCCAAATTCAGGAAAACTTAAGAGCAATGGCCATTTGGCCATTGACATGTAGCTTTCTTGGGATCTGCAATCAGGTTCCTGGTAAGAGTGGAAAGACATGCTATCTCCTCTTTCCTTTGTCTACACTGGCAGAGGATCCTTTCTGTATGAAGCACTTTTGTGTGGAGAACAGGGTCGCTGCATGTCCAAACCAGCTCCTCTGCAAACAAAACCTCCTGTGCTAGGAACTGACTGTGTGACTGGACAAACAGCAGTAACTATGGTGTTAAGAAACACAACCACACAGGGTAAAGGCAGGACAGACCTACTGGGAGGCAATTTCCTGTTCTGATTTGATGATTTGATGTGGACGATATGTTGCTCTATGACTATGGCTTGTATCCTCTCCCAGCAGCTGCACATTGCAGCACCAGCTCCTGCTGAGCTCATTACAAGTGGGAAAGGTGAGCTCAATGCAAACCAACTCAGAGCTTCCCTTTCCCAAGGACGTCACAATTTCTCCATAGCACTTATTTCAGATACGGGCAGGAGTGGCACAGACCACGTATAAACTAAACCACAAGAAATTTCACCTCCACGTGAGGAAGAACTTCTTCCCATTGAGGAAGAGCACTGGGACAGGCTGCACAGAGAGGGCATAGAGTCTTCCTTCTGGAGACACTCCAAACTCCATCTGAAACAGGACGGGGAGTTTGTAATTATGCTGGTTAGAATCTATAATAATGTGATATTATTCTTCATTCTGCTGACAAGTTCTAGGCTGGTATTTACTAACAGACACAGAGTTACAGGAGAATAAAACTGGTGTGACTCCAGCATAATGAAGAACTATACTGTTAGTATTCTACTCGCACTAGTTACAATCTAATTGCCATTTGTTACTGTGACTGGTGGTTTCTACATTGAGTCTTTTTAATTAAACATTGTATATGCATCATTAGCAAAACTTTTAGCTTTTGAAAATTAATTTTGGATTGTGTCTTGTTCAAATTTCTTACTCATTAAATCATGTAAAGAATCTCAAAAACCTTCTTTATATGTATTCCCTAAACACAAATAAGCACGTAAGCATAGGAAAGGAATGTGTAAATACACATAATATAATTAGCACTTCCACTAATGTGTGGTTGTACCATTCATACCTTATAACTGCCACTAGAAAACAAAGCATAAAGTGTAATTAGAATCTGTCAGAACTAACAATATTACAAATCCTAATTGTATGCTATTGATAAAGTTTAACACTATTACTATATTAATTTTGACAGTTTTTGCACCTCACTTGAGTCTAAGAATAAGCTAGGTTATTCTCAGTAGTTAATTTTTAATCAGCTCCATGTTTTCACAAATTAGGCCAATTATTCTCAGTTAGCAAAAAATAACATTAAAGAAAACATTTATTAGTAATTATGTTTGTAAAGATCTATTTCTTAATAAAATACAGGCACTAGGCATAAATGAACCTAAGAGTTTCCATGTACGCAAACTACTTATCTCCATGGTTACATGAGCTAATAGACTGATGTTTTATACAACATATATGCACCAGAACATTAATCTATTACTGAACAAAGCAGCAAATCTGTGTCTTTATGACCAAACATATGCTACTGGTGGATTCTGGCAACACAATCTGTTGTCACACATGAGAAACACCCAGAGATTTAGAGACATCTGAGATGCACCCTTGAGTGATGGATACAACCTGCTGGGCATTCAGAGGCACAGGTTCCCCAAAGTGGCCCCTCCAAGTCTCAGTTCCGAAGCTGCAGGAATAAAGCAGATCACAGGCTGTGGCTGCCTCCAATGCTACAACTCATCCCCCTCAATCTGCATTTTAAACTCTTGCATTGAACACTTTGTTACGCACAACACATTGAGGATATCTTCACTTTTCTACATGGAGTGTGCAGGCCTGTTTACCAGTGCAAGATTTTCCTAATAGAAGTCATGACTGACCCTTGCCATGTGGTTTCTCATTATGGAAACCACAGACCCTGTCATTCTGATCACTGTGTTCATGAAGTATGTTAGAATAACTGTTGTTAACTTGGAATCTATATAAATTGTCTCGTGCAGTTTCACAGTCAGTGATTTAAGACTATTTTTTAAGTTTACAGGGTGACATAAATATCAGTAAGGCTTAAAGGAATGAAATATCTACCATCTCCCAGGGGCAGTTAAGTGTCAGGGTTTTGACAGTAACTAGGTAGCTGTCGGCTTCTCCAAAATCACCTTGTGCACTTTGTATTTCTGAGAAGGCCCCTGCACTCCCATTACTGTCTTCAGACTTCCTAATAGTCCCAATTGCCCCACAAATGTATTCAAAAACAAAATCGGAGCATTTATTTGTAAAATAAAGGATTTTTATTTGACTTCCTTCAAAATTTCCCTGGCAATTTAATATTAATTAAAATCTGTTGAGCCATATGGTGACTTTTCTTTTTCTTAACATTGTGACTTTCATATTTTCTACCATGATTTTTTCCATTTTTGCCATAACAAACAACAAAGCTTAGAGAGTTCATAGCACACAGACATCACTGGTTCAAATATTAATGCAGCCACATAGACTGACCAAAAGGGACCACAATGCCCTGTAACAAAACAGATTTTCACATTCATAAACAGAGCAGAGTCATGAAGATCATGGATCCCAGCACTAACTAGTTTCTAAGCTGTAAAGAACCTGCCTTTATATGTATGGTACAGAATTACACACTAATGCTTTCTGTGCCACCATCACTGCATTTTTTAAATTGCACCATAACTGTGCAATAAGGATCATGCACTGATTCCAGATTAGGACTGGATGGAGAGGGAAACAATCTCACTGAGGCTTCTCCTTGTGAAGAGCGAGAGCAAAGGCAGAGGTTACACCTGTGAAAGCACAGCACTGTGAGTGTGGCTTGGACTCAACCATATCTGAAGGAGAGCTCCTCAAGCAGGAGCCCCTGCCAGCCCTCTGTCCCTGCACACACCTCCCTCCATCCCTCCTCTGCACCGACTGCTGCTTTGCCAGCTTTCTCACTGACCAGTGCCAAGCAATTTAGGCCCTGCTGGATCTATCTGGCTTTACTGGATCACTCAAATCCTGCCAAAATGTGACATCAATATGCCATTGCATCAACAAATCGTGCAACGAATGCTTCAGATGCATTAGGAAAAATGCCTGTAACATACGATACTATTAATCTCTAGCATGGGAATCTTGACAAATTCTACCAAAGTTTGTACCTCACTTACAAATAACGTGGCACGAATAACCATTCCAAAACTAACAACTCTTCTACTATAAGTGTGCTTTTTCATACCCTGTAGGAAAAATTTAAATCATGATGCATATACTTAGGTTTAGAAAATGGAGGTATTTCTACACACTGGCATTGACAAATTTCCCCCAGCTTTCCCCCTCAGGAAAACACTAGACTCAGACTTAAAACAACAGTAACAACAAAAAAACAATAAGAAAAATATATTTTCAAGTGCCATAGGAACATTCAGCTACTATAGAAAGCCTGCACAGTGACGCAGGGATGGATGCTCTGGATCTACTCTAGCTAGAGTGAAAAACTGCACCTTCAAGATTACTAAAGCTAAAGAGACTAATAAATCTCAACAAACATCAAAGACACAAAGGACTCCAAGTTTAAATATGACTTGGTTTTTTTTCACCTAGACCTCAACTTCTAAATTCAGCATAAAGGCAGCCAAATATTTGCATCTGAAAAACCTGTACTCCATATTTTGTATTTTAAGTGAAACCACGATAATTCAAATCTGATATTTTCACCTATCTAAGTGCAGTCACCTTTTGTGAAGTTTTACAGTAATATATGTCTAATATGTATGGACAATCCCAAAGAAGTATTTTAAGCTTATCAGCTCTTAATTGAGGTTCTCAAAGCGGCTTAAGGGATTTAGACAAAAAAATATTCATTTCTTATTTCCTTTTATCACCAATACATGGCTAAACTCCTCGGCTGCTCTGAAAATCTCAGTGAGCTGGATACACATTCACTGGATGTAAGAGAACTGTCACTTTTGCTATCTATCTAAAAGATAAAACTCTTTAAGCTTAAGTGAAAAAAATAATTGGATAGATTTTGCTTGTGCCATCACTGACGACTTTACGAATCCATGTTCTGCAAAAATCCATTTTTTAGCTGAATGGGAACACTTCAAAAAGGCTTATTTAGTCAGCTGAAATGAGAGCTGTGATGATACAAATGTGCTGGTTTCAGGAATAAGAAATCTATTTTGCATTGCTCTAGTACAGGAGCATGCTTAAGGTTGGATTGCTCTGGTGTATCAAAAGCATCATAAAGTTTTGTGTAGTTTAATAGTAAAACTTGAGAGCTCAAAGCCAAGAAGTTACACAATCTAGCAAATTCCAGGCGCTGGAGGTTTCCTGTGCTACTGAATATAAATACACTGAGTAGGACAGAAATTTACGCTGAAATTGAAAAATCTGCTCCTTTTAGCAGATTCGGAGTTTAAGGTTTGAGGTGAAGTAGAGAAAATAGCTGGATCCAAGATGATGCAAGTGTCTCCTGCAGGATTTAGCCAGGCCTGCTGTGCCAGTTTACAAGGTCAGAATTTTGCACATACGGGCCAGTGCCAGATTTTTGCCTATATAACAGTGTCTTTGGCAAGCGTTGAAAAACGCTACCAAGCGATACTACCAAGCCAGAACAAGAGTCTGCTGATATTTTCTGGGAATCACAACAAATCACGTTCGCTCCTCATACGCAGAGCACAAGGTAGGGCCCGGCCCGATCCTTTTGCCGAAACCCGGTTAATTGCGGCGGCGGGAGCGGCGGGGCAGGGCCGGGAGCGCGGCGCTGCCGCTCTCCGCTCCGCAGGCAGCGGCATTCCCGGGATGCGCCCGCGCGCGGAGCCGCTCCCTGCGCGCCCCCTCCGCTTCCACGCGGGGAGGCGAAACTCGCGACCCGCCGGAGGCTCCCTGTGCCACATCCAGGTTATGCCGAGTCCTGGCTCCGGGACGCTCCGATTTTTTGCTGTTATGCTTAGTACGGCTTGTTTTCCGTGTTGTTTTGTATTTTTTTTTCCTTTCAATGTCTGCAGTGGGAGCCGCCAGCCCTGGCGGGGCGGTGGGGCTGGAGGACCGCGGCTCCAGCGGGACCCCGGCGGGCTCCGCCCGGTGGCCGCGGGGCTCCGCGCGTTCCCTGGATGCTGCGCGCTC
>VZRS01014571.1:654467-738226 GCA_013398055.1 Ifrita kowaldi | reverse complement strand
TCTTGTAGTCGAGCGGCCGGGAGCAGTGCCCCCAGCGCAGCGCACAGCCGACCTGCCGGCCTGAGGGGCAGCTGGGCAGCCGCGGCAGGATGTACCAGGGACACATGCAGGTAAGCGGCTGCCGGCGGCACACGGCGAGCTCGGAGCGGGCTCCGCTGAAACGCGGCTCGGGGAAGTTTCGGTGGGTTCAGCGGAGGGGAGATGCCACCCTGGCACTGTGCAACAAGTGACCTGGTGCAGTGTGACCGCGGCACTCCGGATCAGGGCCAAAGGGAGCAGCGTGCTTGGGGCTGGCGCTGCTCAAAGGGGAGGATGGCAAAGGGGTTCTGTCAAGTTTGTAACTAGGTGAAGTTCTCTGTGTTTTTTTCCGCGTATGATGCCTGCTTGTTCAAACAGATTCAAGGGAGTATTCCAGGGCAAACATTGTTATGGCATGCTTTAAGTGACACATGTCTCCTGCCATCCTCTTGATGCATCTCTTCCTGTATGTCAAGTGAAGGGCAAACAATAAGGGAAAAGACAGAGCACTTGCTTTGCAAAATCTGCAGAGGTTTCACACCACACTCAAACTGTCGATTTGCTCAGTGTGTTGTGTTTAAAGGTGATGGATTTCTGTTCTTCCCTCCCGACACGGGATGAGGATTGATTTTGCTAAGCCATGGAATGACTTTGTAGAATGAATTCGAACACATGGCAAAGAGACTTCAAGATTTTAGGCAGAAATCTTGTCTCCTGATCCTACTGATCTACATCGCCTAGGCAGAATACACCCCTCCCTGATAAAAACATTCTACTGCCTTGGACCTGATGGCTTTTAACCTTGACTCCCGCTCTCCTTCACATGGCTCTTCCTTGGAAAGCCAAGTCTGTTTTGAAGAAGGAGGAAGTATCAAAGTGGAGTAAAGGTTTACACTGATCTCCCAGATTTGTTCTTTTGCTTCGGACCCAGTCTGGCTTTGTGTTCATTGCCAGGAGCGATCAAACGCTTTTATCACGTACGGTGGCACCAGCCTTGGTGTGGTGTTGTTAGCACTGAGGCTGTTTAAAGAGGAACTGCAGCCTTAGGAGGTGCGAACTGACCACTTCTGTTTGGTGTGACTGCACAGCATTTAAATACTGACTGAATGGTCATCGGGGACATCAGGCAGTGTCAGAGCCGGGGTTGTGCACGATGTACATGAGTTAAGAGAGGGTTCTGATACAGCACTACCTTCCAGAACTGAACGATACCAGTTACTCTTTCATGTTTGTGCTATCTGATCACAGCAGTGATAAATAATGTGTCATAATACCGCTTGTAATTGAGAGCAAACAGGTTTTAACAAGAGATGAATCAATGGAGGGAATATGTGTGTTACCGTTTGTTTCTGATAATAAGGTTAAAACACAAAATCAATCCTAAAACTAATGCTACTGAATTGGACATTGCCAAAGAGGTATTTACATCCTGAAGAAAGCAGAAGTTCTTTGCTGTGAGTTACATATTGCAAGGTTTCAACAGACA
Organism: Ifrita kowaldi; assembly: GCA_013398055.1. NCBI lineage: Eukaryota > Metazoa > Chordata > Aves > Passeriformes > Cinclosomatidae > Ifrita > Ifrita kowaldi. Next base: position 736,722 of record VZRS01014571.1, on the reverse strand, counting down.
TACCGCACTTTATAAAAGGAAATCTAATGGAATCTTGAGGTGTCTCACAGCATTGTAAATTTTCTGAGTCATTAAAAGATTGAAATCAAACTTGCAATAGGAAATAAGGTCAAAACATGCAAATACGTTGTGACTGGTGTCCTTTAATATTTTTCTTTCAAAATAATTTTATTTTTCTTGCCCAAATATAATTTAATTCTAACCAAATTCTCTTAAAAGGCTTGCTGAAGTAAAAATACTGTTCCTGTTTACTACACTTGTAATTGCTAAAAACAAAAGCCCACCTGAGTTTATCATCCAAACTTTTGAATATATTTTTATCCTAACAGGAAGCATTAATGAGCTTCAGATAACATCTACAAAGCCTAAAGCCTTAGGAGAGATTTTCATGTTTCGTATATCCTTAATTAGAGCCTTTAAGTGAGTCAGACAAAGACAATAAAAAGCTAGTTTCTTTGCAATGAAATGACCTACTGTAATGTTTATTAAACCATGTTGGAGCATAAGCTAAGTTACCATACAAATATGGTATCAAACCTCATGCTAAGAAAAATGTCGGCACATTTTAGGCATTACAGGTCCTTTCTTACTATCCAAGACTTATTGTAAGACTTGTACTAATTTAGGGAGAACTATTTGCATTACCTGCTAATCTAAAATAAGATGAACAATAAACCCATCCCAATTTGGGTGGATAAAGTCAGACACATAAGTCAGCACCCTGGACTCCTAAGCAAAAATAATCTCGTTTTTAAAGCACTGAACCCTTAAGAGAATTTACACTTCTTGAAGAGAAGGTGTAATGTTTAGCTGGGTGAACTACACTACCTGGCTACATCCAAATGCAAAATGATGGGCCAGTATATAATGCCTGATACTTCTTCTGAAGTTATCGGGATCAAATGTAGGATCTGACTTAGAATTCCAGTAATCATTTCCCTTTTTCCTACTGTTCTGTTCTCAGATGTAAAAGTGAAATCTGCAGAATAAATTCCGTAGTTCGTTTATTTTAAAATACGTTTGCAGAGCCCATGTTTCACTAATAACCTGTTGTAACTCAGCTAATTCTTGGAATACTTCTAAAATGGGAGAACCTTAACAACCCTAACAAGGTAATAATCATAATTACAGAGATTGGGAATTTACCTATCTTGGAGAGGCATCGATCATTAGCAGCTTCAGTGGGGAATTTCTGACTAAGCTCAATAAATTGTGCAAGTGTAGATTAAATATACTTTGCATTTAAGCTCTGCTGAAGTCCAGCACTGAAACTACTTTACTACATCAGGCCATAATGTGCATATTTCTTCTTCATTTTTTGTTTATAGTACAGATTAGGTTTGCTGGGGTCTTTTTTCCCAAAAGACAGAAAATCACTTTGTTTATTCCAAAGACCTAGGTTTAGATTTTCTTCTTACTATTTTCTAAATGAAGCCTCACAACGCAGAAACACTGGGGAGGTCCTAAGCTACAATTCCAAAGGCAGTTAAAGAAGATGTCAAAGGAAGGTATGACCTGCCTCCACATTTCCAGGTGCCTTTCTGTAGGATTTGCTTTTGTGATACTTGTGCACCCCACGCTTTCAGGTAGAACACCAGGAGAGAGGTGAAGTGGCCTTCCAGAGAGCCAGCACCACAACCAGCACTAGGATGCAGGGAGGTACAGTGCCACGGGAGCTCTTTCAAAGCTATTTCACCATCATTATGAGCTTAAGCTTTTTGATTTTGCTCTGCTTACCGACCGGTTCGGTTTGCGCAGTGACCGTGCGAAGCAGAGCAGGGTCTGCCATGGGTCCTGAGGCTCCAGCTGCCTCCTGAGCCCCGGAGGTGAGGCTTTTGCATGAGAAAGAGAACTTCAGATGAGATGCATGGGTTGTTTGTCTACAAATGTACAACCTCAGTTATGTAAGAAGTCCTGTTTAATTCAGTAAATGTTGGCTCTGACAGGATGGAACCTGATGGATACAGGAGCACACCCTGGGATTCACAGATAAGGCAGAAGAGCCAAGTCTAAATCTAAACGATACAGGTGAAAGAGAGTATTTGTCTCTTAGGATAAGGTGTGCAATCCTGTGTGCTGTTTTCCATCTTCAACAAAACAGTAGCAGACCAGATGGAAGCAGAACATTCAACCCCCAATCACTGCTCTAAAATGTCTGTCATTTTAATAACCAACTATAAGACATTTTAAAGTTTTTCAGTATATTATAGACCTGGTACCAGTCCTCCTGTTGACTTTTATGAAAGTTCTATAAATGAACAGGGGGCAAATTTCAATCACAGAATGGGATTTGCACAGCATTTGGCTTCCTATGAAATTCAAAATCAATGCTTTCAAAACTGTTTGCCCTGATGCTGTATTTAGTCAGCTTTCCCCAGCACAAATGCTTGAACAGAACAAGTGCTTTGCCAAATGTTGGCATGGGATTTTATATATGGCAGTGTTATGTTACAAGATGTCTTAATTTAGACAAAGCACAAATCTTGACCACACAGGGGTATCAAAGTTCCTCTGGCACTTTTTTTCAGGAGCAGGCTTGTTAGTCACGATGCCTTGGCCAAGTTCCAGATCAGATAGTTTGTCTCCTAAACTTTTAATTGCATAGGCAATCAGCTTCATGCCCTTAATTCTTATGTTGGGATATTTAGCATTCTACCATTGGCATTTCATATTTACATGAAATGATCCATATTAATCATTCACGTTTCAGTAAGATTTCAGTTGTCAAACACATACCTATATGATCGTAGTGGGTCTGCAAAAAAATAAGTATGCATGCATGAAAATTCTTGCAAGATGGAACCTCAAGGGCTTCACATGTTTTAGTGGGCCTGAAAAGCACTGCTAAATATTTTATAAAAGACATTTTTATACTGATTTCTTGGCATTTAAGACACAGCCAACTCGCTGAGAAAAGGGAAGCAGAACAGTCTCACGAATAATTGCAGATGCAAATCCCAGTTTGGTTTACTTGGTAGCCCATTAAAAATACAGTGTTGGTTACACTGCTACCTAAAATAAATAACCCCCAAGCTATTAAACAGTTATGAATAAAAAAAAGAAAGTAATGTTAATTTTTGCATTAATAAAATGGCCTACAAAGAATATGCACAACGTAAAATTGAATTCAATGCTAAATTGAATCTCCACACAGCTGTAATATCAACATAAATTTAATAACTTTAAGCTTCAAAATTTTAAAAATCTGGGCACATGGCTGGAATCCTAACTGATCTCTAGTGGTGTCTATGATTCATAACTCCTAGCCTAGCTAAAATTCCATTATGATAAACTGATAATATTTTATTATTACTACTCTTTTCTAAAAGTACTCACAATACTAGGGCAGTGTTTATGGTGGTATGTTTTCTATTTTGCCTTGGTATTTTCCAGTATTTCAGTAGCAGCTCTACCAAGTTTTGAACATCAGATTATGAACTGCTTGTAAATTGAAAAAAAGGTAAAAATAATGAGCTCACTTTTGTAGAATGAAGTTCATTCAAAGAAAGTAGATGATAAACTGTGTTTGGCAAAGGCACAGACAGAAACTGTAAAAATTGTGAGCATTTGCAATGCTGGTAGAGAGAAGTGTTCCTTGAAGCTGTTAGGCAGTTTTACAAGAGCCTAGTGGAAAATCTTGCAAAGGCTCAGAAATCTTGGCTCATGCTGTATTTTTACTGGATGTAAATTAGGAAGAACTTTTACTAACTAAATAAGGATCCACCCCTCTATTCTGGAATTAAATTCATTCAAAACGTAGAAAAACAACAGTCCCTAGTGTAGTCCCTGTCACATATTAATGTAAATGTTAGTCTAAACCCAGTATATAACTATCACCAAAGAGGCACTGTTTACTCAAGAATCATGCTGTGCTTTCTTTTTTTAATCTGCCACTATTGTCACAATTTACTATGCAAAGGAGGAGGATAAAAAATTCAGATAAAGTCCACCAGCTGGATCAGGATGAATTGTCCAAATAGAACAAGGGGCATGAAAGGATGGAAAAAATAACGCATATGGAAATTTAGACTTTAGGAAATGCAATCTCATAACTCGGCTGTAGGATGTTTTGTTATTTATAATAATCTTGTTTCTAAGCAAGTTTTTTAAAAACAACCTGTTGATGTGCAAACCAGGTCCATTTAAAATCATCTATCCAACTTAATTTGCTATTCTTTTTGCAAAAGTTAAACATGAAAAATGTAAAAGCTTTGAAATACTACTTAGAATGAATCTACCCAGCACACAAAGTACGTACTAGTTGTTTGTATCACTGAATCTAATTTTGCAGAGTCGGAGAGAAACACTTGTCTTCCAAATCAGTGTCATGGCATGTAACCTAGGAGGTGACTTTCTGTAGCTGTGGATTTTCATCATTGTCCAGTAATACTACTAATAAAATGCCTAAGGATCATAAAGACTGTATTCAGCAAATTTTTCTACCAGGTTAGAATTATTATAAACAGTCTGATGTTTCATTGCTCTGCTCTCAGGCTTTTGAAGTTCTGAGTCATTGGTACATGAGTTTTACTTCCAGTGGTTTATTTGCATATAAATAAAGTAAATTCTAAAATATTAAGTAAGTGAAACTCATTATACACAATGGAAAAAAAAAAATCCACGTCTCATCAGTTTACCCATGCCCAGAAATATAAATCACAACCCAAAGTTTAATGGCAGCCCCCAGAGGTGATTTTCCCAAAGTTTGCACGATTAGTCATGTATCAGCATTACTGCAGTGCCTCTCAAAAAATGTTTTGTCCTGAACTTCTGTAGGTTGGCATAGTAGATGTAAGCATTAAGTTTTCTTCCTCTACTTCTCCATTGCCTGTCATGACACTCAGATTTGCCAGTGTTGCTCCTCTCACTGTCCTGTTTGTCAATTTTCTCCTCCTTGCTCGAGTTCAAAGGCTTTCATGAAACGTTTTGCCTCCTGCCACATTTGTGCTGTGTTTTCCTTCCTGCTGCCCACGGCAGGGCACCCAACTCACCCAAGCCATGACTGCTGCGTGCAACAGGGGCCGAGTCCCCTCTCAGCACTGCTTGGTCACAAAACAAAAATGTTCCACAGCCAAGGTCTGCTCACTGCCACAAGTAGAAGGAAGTGAACTTTTTGATGGTGGAAAATATGGTTACCAGCAGAGCTCCCTCTTCACAAACTATGAGGATTAGGAAACAATAGGGGACTGCCACGAGAAGGGAAGTAGCCAGCTTTAAAAAAAAAACCTGAGTTTTGTCTACAGCATCTGCAAGGTAGACCTATGCCCATAAACCCACTTTTCTCACATGCTTCTCTATTTTGGCAATCCCTACAGGAAAAGAGCCGCACTGAAGTCTTTGTGAGTTTCTCTGTAAAATGTGGAACACTCTACTGCTTCGTGTTCACTTGTCTTAGGGCAGTCTACTGTCTTCTGGTAACTTGAACTGTTCATTTCATAGAATTCCCTTTTTACATCTCTTATCCTGGTATGGATGTTGAATATAATTTACCAACACCTTTGGACAGCATTTTTCAATAAAATATGCATTTGGAACAAAGTAGCACCTATGCATTTCGAACAACAACAAAAGCATGTGTGATAAGGAAAGTACTGTGCAATGAATTCAGACAAATTACCTTTCTTGATTACATTAAGACTTCATTTGCTGTTATGAGATACATAAAAGAAATTCAGATGCTCTTGTCCACTGACATTCAGAAATGAGACCTTCAGAATTATTTTGACATGCATTTACTATCAATTGTTTGGCTTTATAGACCTTACTAATTTTCAAAATCTGAGGAAACACACTTTAAAATTCGTCTTAACAAGATTAGAGCCAGCTGTATCTTAACCTTTGCGTCAGTGAATCTAATTGGAAATTACAGTGATGTAAAAACCGGAGTAATTTGCTTCCAAGCCTTTTTCGCATTAATTTCTGTCTTCCCAATGTCACCAGTTGGGTTCCAAAGCTACAGTGTCAGGCAGTGAATACAGCATTTCCTGGATAGGGGTAGGAAAGCAGTCACAAAATACATTTTCAGATTCAGCATTTTCTGACTAGTAGGTGTATCAATAAAAGGTCCAGGAACTCTTATTCACTGTTAATTAAAAATCAGTTGAGGGGAAATACTTGCCCATTTAAGTCTACCCTGAAATACAGAAATATGTTTCTCAATAAGTAATGCTGAATATTAGAGTTTAACTCACGGAATTTCCTATGGTCAATTTGGCTAATATTAATGTAGGAATAAACAAAGACCAGAGTAAATAAAAGCTTTTTGAGTACTTTTGAGTATTATGTAAAACTGAAAGTAAACATCATATTTTGATACAATAGTAATCTGTCAGAACCTCTTAAAATCTTAATAGGAATATCTGAAAAAAAATCATATTTTACTCAAAAGAACAGATTCATTTTATTTTATGCTAGGTAGGAGATGGCCTTAGTCTTCAATATGGGTTTGGACACCATTGTCATATGAGTAAAGATAGAAATGTGACAGAAGTGATTAATGAAATAAAAAATACAGCTTGACATGCATCTCATCAAAATGACAGATTATTTCTGCTGTCATTCATAGAAGTTTAACAAGGAGCATAATTTTCCAGTTGCAGACTTGAGATGTACATGACATCTTTCATCTTTTGCTATTTGTTGTCTAACATTGCTTTCAAGAACCAGGACAATTTTAAGAAGGCTTTGAAAAAGGAGCACAAGAAAGAAAGATAAAAGAAAGAGGGAAAATTACGATGTAAAACAGAGAAAAGAGTGCTAAAGAATTGAAACTAGGAAGTAAGCAACTGCTGGTTTTGTTCTGAACAGTAGAAAACATTGTTAATATTACTGCTCTACTCAATTCAGGTAATGCACACAACGTGGCAAGTTATCTACAGCTGGAATGGATGCATGGAATTGCCCAAACCTGTGCAGACAAAAGAAATCTGAATTATTAGAAGACAGCTAGATACTACATGGAAATAGTGAAAGAACAATAATCCCTGGAGCACTCACAATAAAAGATTACGTGCTGTTCAGGGAAGACAGAAAACCAAAGGTATTGGTCATATTAAGAACCTGGACCAAAAGAAAATGGGCGAAATTTTTGTAAGAAGCTTCAGAACTAATATTTTCAATTGTTAAATTGTTAAGGTTATGCCTTAACACAGGGAATGGAGAATACACAGGGAATGGAGATAGTTTCTCATAGGCAGAAGGAAAAAGCACCAGCTGCGTAAAGTAAAGCTTATTTAGATCTTAGAATTTTATTAATCATTGGAAGATTTTGGTTACCTGATGAAAAAGGGGGAGGGGAAGCAAAGCACTCAAAAGTGGCATCTGTATTATGGATAACCTAATTTATGGTGCAAAACCAAAATGTTTAAGAGGGTATGAATTCTTCAGCTATTACAAAAGTGTTATATTAAATTGGAGACTTGATAGAAAATGTGTTATGTTTTCTTATTCATAACAAGAAAATATATTCTTGTTATGAATCTGAACAGAACAACAGAAAATATACCAGATTTAAGATATAGTGAGAAAAATGGTAAAACAGCTAACAGCCCAGATACCCATATGGCTATCCATAATCTTCAAGGTTTTAGGTAACAGACTTCAAGGAAAACTACACATACCTAGTCAAAAAAAAAAGAAAAAATGCTGTTTGAATTTATCAGGAGAACATAATGCCCAACTAACCTGACAGCATTTTCTGTTGTCATAACTGGGGTTTTAGGCAAGGGAGGTGTAACTGACTTGATCTATATGACCTTTGGTAAGCATTTGTTTTGGTGTTACAAAAGAAATTATTAGTGAAGCTGGAGAAAGTAAAGAATAGCAGTAAATCTGTTAAGAGGGCAGGAAACTCATTCACGGGGAAATGAAAAACAGCATTAAAGGAAGGACTGTCAGCCTGAGTAAAGTTTAATAGGGAAGGTTTTTGTGGATCACTGTTGGAAGTGGTTGTTTATGATGTTTCATCCATAAACGTAGCAGAAACAGGAAAATGGTGACTACATTTGTTGGTTGCTCAGTGCTGGAAAACATCGTCAATATTGGGAAACATTCAGTGCTGCTGAGTTTCGGTCACTATACAGAGGAACCTGTCTATACTTCAACAATAAAAATACAATTTCATTTAACACTACAGTATAGTGCTGATCATCGATAACAAAAAACCTTCCCTAAGCCATGGACTATCATTTAGAAATTACTGAGAAGAACAACTTGCACATACATTATGACTATAAGTTGTCGATAAAATACATCCATAAAAAAGACAGATGCAGTTCTAGTTTTAGAAGAGTTTTTTTCTAGAATAGTCAGGAAAATATCAGTGCCAGTTGACAATGCCAGTAGCAGATTTTCAGTTGAGAATCTTGTACGGAAGAGAGGCATGGAAACAGGTCCAAAGAAGGATGCTCAAGGAGAAGGGAAAGTCTATCTTACAAGAAAAGACCAAAAGATTTTGGCTTATTTCATTGAGCAGAATGACAGCTCAGCAGGACCATAATCACAGCATGTAAATGCATCAGGGAGATAAACACCAGATATGGAAAAACCTAAATTAGCTAAGAACAAAACTGGCACAGAAACAAATGGATATTAACCAGCTGTGAATAAATTTAGGCTGGAAATTAGAAGAAAGTTTCTGATCATTAGAGCAATCAAGACTTCCAATAGCCTTCCAACTGGAATAGTGGAAGCAAAAAAACTGATTACTTTAAAGATGAAACACAGTTTCTGAGAGATTTGGTATGACATGCTGCCTATGAGAGCAGAAGATTGAACCTCAATTACCCAGGAACAACAGCTTCCTTGTCTTAACAGAATCACGGAATGGTTCAGGTGGCAAGGGACCACAGTGGATCATCTGGTCTCACTTCCCAGCTCCAGCAGGGTCATCCAGAGCACAGGGTACAGGATTGTGTCCTGATGCTTCTGGGGTATCTCCAGTGAGGGAGAGTCCACACCCTCACTGGGCAGTCTGTCCCAGTGCTCAGTCACTGCACAGGAAAGTTCTTTCTTACGTTCAGGTGGAACTTCCTGTGCATCAGTTTCTGCCCGTTGCCTCCTGTTTGATTGTTCGGCACCACCAAGGAGAGCCTGGTCCATCCTCTTGACCCCATCTCTTTGGATATTTATACAAATGAACGAGGTCCCTTCTGAAGTTGCCTTCTCAAATTTCTCTGACTTCAGCAGAAACACACCCCAACTCCTGTTCAGAAAGACCAAAATACTCACTTTGAGAAGTCAAAAATCTTCCTGTTACAGCTGTGGAGGGCTTGACTGTCTTCACAGTGTGACTAACCTCCTGTTAAGAGACCCACACAGGCAGTGACAAATTAGTGCCACTTTGCCTAGTCCAAAACATCATTTTGAATCGACCTGAGCTCTAAAGTTTGAATATTCTCTCTGCCAGCTTTCTTATCAAGTCTCCCACTCAGCTGCACTCACGGTTTTGCTTCATATAAAACCTTCGTAATCAGAGGAAATGTATTTCTCCCATACAGCTAAACTCAATGTTTCATGTTAGAGACATTGAAGCCTTTCACTATCTCTTATTCATGTTCCTGCAAGTGGGCACTGGGGGCTGGAAATCACCAGCTGTGTCAACATTGTGTAACAGGAAGCTTAAATTTATTTCAATAATAACCTTAAATTTATTTCAATAATAACCAAATTTTGTGTGCATAAAGATATAAACTAGAACCCATCAGAACCAGCAGGGATATTCTCCCTGACGTTGGCTGAGCCTGGACTAAGCTTTTTTTTTTCATACTACCACCAGCTCACTTTTCTCTCCTGGGCTCCAAAAACAAATGCATTGGTTATTATTTTAGAGCATGTGGTCTTAAATAAGAGAACTCAGTTTTCTGTTTTGCAGTCCTAGTCAGGAAAAACTACTGAACTCACTTTGGACTGTTCTTTTGGAAGGGATCACAAAGCCACATCTTAGAGTCAGTGCTCTGTCCCTGTAATGAGTCAGAAGATTATTTCTGAATTGATTCAGGCTCATAAAAGTATTTCAGGATCTGATTTCTGGCATTTCTGTCCCTTCCTATATCTGTGATTTGCATCCCACGATGTATCAGGGAGACAGATGTCCCTGAACACTCCATCACAATCTGATAATATCGTTACAGCCTTGCAGCTCTTGGTCATAATCAGTTCTGTGCTGTAGTGTACAGAGCAGTACTCTGCTACTCAGATCTTAGAATTTCAAGAGTCACACCAGCAAAAGAGTTTCCGAATAGGTGAGATCACTGGATATTGGCTAGGCAAAGATATGCAAAAGCATATCACTAAATTTACTGGGCAAGGGAATAAGTACTTTTTTCCTGCCATTGCACAAAAAATGAATGTTTATTTCCAAAGTGTTTTACTGTTGTCAAAGAGAAACCAAATTTCACTGCTTTTTTATCAAGTAGTCACTGACAAATACAGGAAATAAAATTGCAAATAAAATTCCAGATAATTAACTCAGACTCATTAATCATCACAGAAAAACGGTATATTCGGGTTGTTGCGTATAGATTATGTGTATTTGCTAAACACCAAGCAAAGCAATTTTTTTGTGAATTTACAAGCAAGTATTTACTATTCCTTCTTGCACACAGACATGCTTGAGTTCCATCTTGTGTAAGTGTCGTTTGCAGAATTTGAGAGCAGGTGTTACTGATGTGGCCAACCAGACAAGAGAGACACAGACTATAGAGACCACAAATGTCAAACCTGAATTTAGCAAATGGCTAAAACCTGTGTACAGAGTGTTCCCATGTCTGTGAATACAAAACAAAGGACTGGTAAGGTTTTTAGTGACTTTTATACAGCTCTGTTAACAAGGAAATAGAATTCTTGGCTTACACAAACACACAATAAACAATCAACGTTATCTTTCACCTATGATGAGCTTGATGTCTGCATGGTGCTTTCAGTATATCACTGCCAGCAGGCTGTCTGTGATTTCTGATCTTTCTTGCTAAAACAAGAGTTCTAAAAATTAAAATCCCATCTAGCATTCCAGACAAGAAAGCTTCATCAACTGCACATTCTTTTGGACAGCAGTCTGCAAGGGATGCAGTAGAAACATTTACACTCATCTACAGGTAAAAACTTACATAAGACATTCTGGTGTCTGTTTTATTTTGAAACCATGGAGATGATGCCTGAACTATCATTCCCACTTCAGCTGTGACAGTGAAATATACATTTATCAAAGAATTGCAGATACTTTAAAAAATACTCTAAGTTTACTAGTCAATGACAATTTTGTTTCTAAATTTTTTCATGGGTTTTTTTGATTCTTTATAGCTGACACGTCTTGAAAAGGAACAGAATCACTTCTTAAGAGTTCAACTGCACTTGTGATTTGTTTCTCCTCAAATCATTTTCATAAAGGAAAAATAAACATGTTACAGACATTACATTTAATTCTGCTCTGGTTTTTGTTTACCGGTTCTCACTAACTAAGAGGAGAAGCAGTAATTTAGTGTATCTGGTTACCATTTGTTTCTCTGCAGCATTAGTTTTGAGCAGTCCCTCAGAATTTGTGTTTGTTGACAGCAAAATAATTTCTGAAATATGAGAAGCATGGTTTCCAGAGGAAATCCATTGCAGATTTCTGTTCTGTGTCACCTTCTTATTAATACTTATCACTGGCAGAGAACCATGGCAGCAACTACTCATATACCGCACGATTCATTTGCAAAGATGCTGCTCAATATTTATCTACTGCCCATCCAGTGAAATCCTGAAATCCCCATTCCAGTGAAATCAGTGGTAAAGATACCATTAACTTCAGTGCAATCAGAATTTTATTAAGACTCTTTCACAGTAGGAAGCATTATTCCATGCCTCAAAGTAGCCTAGAAAGGGATATCTTCATTCTGTAAACACAGAGAAACGACGTACAGAAGTAGGCTAAATTCTGCTTTGAGGATTTATAACTGTTTACACTCCATTTGTATGTGGTACATGCAAGTTCTGTCCAGTAACTTCTTGGATCCATGAGTAACTTCCAGTGGTTATGCCAGAACTCCAGAGGGATCTGGAGTTAAGTTCCTGCTTGGCCATTGCCACAGACTTTCTATAGGAGCTTGGACAAGGCACTTATTGTCACCGTGCTTCTGTTTTCTATCAGTAACACAGGAATAAAAGCACTTTCATTGTTACAGGATGTTCTCCAGATGTATTAAAACATATAGAAGCAAATGTTCATCCAGTTATGGAGAGCACTTTTATTTTTAATTACTAAGGCGATGTTTTATTCTTATAAAAATGAAAAGCCTTCTTAAAAATAACCTTTATATTGAATCCAAACTTCTTGCCAGATGTCACTCAGAAATTAGAGTGTAACCACATGGTACAGGATTCAGTGCCCTTCATATAACTGAATTAGTAGGGGAGTTGGAAAATACATGCCAATAATGCAATCCCAAATTCAAGAGGGCTCTTTTCAAAACATGGAAACCTGGCCAAGTAAATTTAACTCTTCCTTCTGGGATATTGCTGGTAAGACATGGACAGAACAATGATTCATGGGAGGGAAGAGAAGCCAATGAGTACCGCAATAACAGAGAACCCTGTATGGGTAAGGAAAACTGAAACCAGCAGAGGAACTCTGAAGCAAAGTCCAGTCAGGAGTGTCCTGCCCAGTGACAGCACAGCCCTGGAAAGGGAGGCAGGATGGCACGGCTGAACGCCAACCACAGGGGCTGAGGAGGAGGAAATCCCATTCTGAACCAGGCTCAGCAGCTGAGCGAGGGGTCAGAGTTTTAGGGGTGGAGCCGGTTGAACCTGTGTTTTAGCAGATAGCACAGGAACCCCCTGTGATTTTATCCATTGGTTCTGTAAAACTACATCAAATCTTTTTGCATCACTATGTCCCAGTCTAATCCCATCTGTTCCTGGCTAATCAACTGTAATGCAATTCATTCAAAGCATTACCTCATAACTGTTGTATACTCCATAACGAAATAGATTCAATGGAAAAGCGCTGTGAAGCCACTCTTGTTTTCCACAAATCAGTTTGCTGCACTGGGCCACACTAGCAGAGTCTTCAGGAGCAAGCTGACCTTGCTGGATTTGCTGTTGCTTACAGTGAAAGATTATTCTGGTTTCTCCATTTTTCACATATAATGCAGAAAAATTACAATGTATTGCCCCTGGCATTTTTTTCTAAAATAAAGTGATTTGGCTTCAGAGTGGTTTTCTAAGTCTAATAACACATAATATGGTAATTATAAGAGGGCAAGGAACAGACTCGTATTGAGCAATTGCAAAAAACCAACTACTGTACTAATATAGATATTCGAAGTGTCTTTTCAAGATACAGAGTTGTGAAAAGGTATGAAGCAGAAGAGTTCATTCAAAGCAGGAGAAGCAGTTTGAATAACTCTTAAGAAAAAGGCCATAAAGGGGGGGACTGTCAGAAACAACACAGCACACTGCGTGGAGCATGGAAGGGATCTTAGCATGGTAATTAGCACACGTATCAACTGGAAACTTTGAAGAACATAGTAAGATAACCTTCTCAAAGGCTGATACCTGATGAAAGAGCTAAAGGCCTCAGAAAGAGGCATTTTCTAGAGAATTAAGATATTTTAATCTCCATTACTGCATTCAGAGGAAACACTTTGGTGGACACCAGAATTTAAGATTAATTCCTTTGTATTACTTGGGACATGTCCTTGCCCATGTGATTTTCAGTTTATTACAGTGTCAAAAAGCAGCTGTGAGAGGGGCCAGGCAGTTAACACATAGCCCCAGTGGCTGGAGCACTTTTACAGGAGAAGGAATATGCCAAAGGCATCCTAAATATTGCTGTGGTCACCAGCTGCTTTAACAGCTGGTATAAATCTCTGCCTGCCCCATGGGCAGAGGATGTGTACATTCACTTCACCCTCTTTTCTCAAGCTGTGTTGGGAAAGACAGTTTCAACAAAACCTGCTGTTAAAGACCACAGTTTTTGCTTTAAGTTGTTGTAAGTCTTGAACACAGTTCTTTGTCATTAGACTGTCTGAGCTGTAGGCTACTGCTTGTAGAATCCCAGACCAGCTCTCCAGGGAGGATCACCAGTCTCTCAAAAAGGGTAATAAGGAAAGATGTGATGATACTTGGACCTCAGTTCCCTAGGGGTTCTTGATTAGGAGGAGAAAGGAGTCCTGAGTTCTTTTTTCCTCATTAGGCTGCTCTGCCTTTAGAGCTATTACTACTAATGATACCAAAAATTATCTGTAGTGGATCTTAGAGATGGAAAATAGAATCAAATCAAATAGATCTGGAGTGGAATAGATCCCTGAAAGCTGCTTAGCTGTACCCCACCCTGACATCTGCACAGTCCCTTTTCGTTCAAAGGATGATACAGATGTAATTAGAAGAGAACCTGATGGAAGATATTAATAAAAGCTAAATAAAATAATGTCATGGATTAATATTGAGAAGCTATTTAGGAATAAAGGAATTTTTTTTTTCACAAAATGCTGACATAAACCATTAAATCCAATCATTTTAAGAGAAAGCTACATAGCTTTTTTTAGGAAAAAAAGAATGAACAGAGGGCACTGCTGCTGGCTAGGTGTTTGTTAATTTTTCATGTGAATTTATTGCATATGTAAGTGATTGAATTAGTAGCACTGACAGGAACCCAGGCACAGTAAAAGCTTCCTGCTACTGACACAGCAGTGCTCAAGCTGTGCACTCCTGACCATTAGCAGTCCTGCTGTGGAAGCCCCGAGCCTGGCTCCCAGCACAGGCTGCAGAGCTCGCTGGAACGGGACCGAGCGCGGCGCCCTCCGGAACCAGGGCTAGGATGAGACCACTCCACTTTTTTAGATTAATGACCTCATTTGGACTCTGATGCCAGGCTCCAGGGAAGAAAGTCCAGTGCAAGCTAATATGCTACCAAAATACTGCAAGGTAAGTTTAGGGGAAAAAATGGTTAAGAGGATTTTGTATTTTGTGGTAAAGAGACTAAATGCAAACAGGAGTCAGGAACAGGCAGCTTGCAGGAGAGACTGTAAGGTGCAGGAATCAGAATGTTTTTGCATCTTTGAAAAAAGAGGGTCATTCCCAGACACTCAGAGGCTGAGCAGTGAGGTCTGGATCTTCTGTCACCGAGCAGTACATTGGTTCAGAACAGCGAGGCTTTGAGAGCAAACTCGGGGAATATAAATTGCGTATCTAATAATTTAAGCGTGCAGATGTGTTGCCAGATATTACCGTCTAAAAGGAATATAGGTATAATGGCTGCTGTGAAGTCCTTAGGGAGGCTCATAACCTTTTGGGAGCCCTTTCCTCCTCCCCTGCAACGTATTAACCTTTTGACCACGTTGGTACGTAGATGTACATAACAAAATGGTACATGCAGACAGTTACAGTTGGGGAGCAGTAGGAACAAAACATCAGGGATGCAGGATGTTGCGTGAATTCTGTATCAAAACCTCATAGCCAAGAATAGATACAGAGCTAAAAAAAAAAAAAAAGGTATTTCTGATGTATTATGAATGTGCAGATGAGCAGCGATGGAAAAACATTTCACCACTGTCTTACAAATGATGTTCCTGTAGAGTCAGACTGTGACAACTTAAAGGAACGAATATGAGCTTTTTGTATGAGTAGCACTGCTGGATTTAATGGTGCTGCTAATGGAGTAAGATTTTTCTTGGAGTAAGGGTGCCATAAACCAGCCCTCAGCCACCACTTCCTGTTTACTTTATGGTTTATTGTCTAGACCAAACCCATGTTTCTCTCACTGCAAATTTCTGCTTGTTACAAAAAAAAAAAAAAAATTATAGCTTAGTATTTTCCTTTTCATACCATTCAGTATCATGGAGGGTTTTCTTTTCAAGTCCATCATTTGACATGTAGAAGAATGAATGAATGAACTGTTCTTTTATTAGAGTGGTACTCTGCTCTACTCTGCTGAGAGGTAGAGCTTCACTTAACATGTTGTTTTTCAGTAGGTCTAGACAGCCTCTTCTAAAATTTCATTTAGATATCATTTGTAATTCATTTGAATGATTTTAGTCACTGAGTAAAGTTGCTTCAATATTTTCCTTTTTATTGAAAATTATTTCATTGCTGCAAGCAAGGTATTTTATTTTATGGTTTTCCATATGGTTGATCCCAAAGGAGAAAGGAGGAAACGCAAGAGAGTTCCAGATTAAATTCTAATCCAATTCAACAGCAGCTGTAAGGGAGATGAGGACATATTAGCTACTCTAGAACCTCAGCCTCCTGGAAAAATGAAAAATGAAGCTGATCATACAGAAATTTTTACTAGTTTAAGTTTTCGCCTGTATACAAATGTTTAAGTGGCAGCTGGAGACAAAACCAGGCAGAAGCTACCATTGAACTATGACAGTATGCCAATGAAAAGACTGTAAATAAACATACACTGAGGTGCACAACTAATAGCAAAACTAGCAAATGTTTTTGACATTTGGACCACACCTGAAGTTACAAAAAAATTTGTGTTCTAGCACCTTGACAGATTTTGAGGCTGGAAGGATCCATTTATTGACATGTCCTATGAACTGTGACATAATACACGCTGATGGACTTCACACACTTGACACAATTGATCCTCAGGATCATCATTTGAATGGGAGCAGCATGTACTCTGGAAAAGCATCTGTTTTAAGCTTAAATCTTTAAGTGATGGGGAATCTATTATCACTTGCTCAAGATATTCCAGCAGTGATTCTCCAGACTGTTCAAAGTATTGTTAGCATCAGCAACATATTTCTTTCGTACACACACACAATACATTAGAAACTACCTTAGAGTGATGTAATAAAGCAGATAATATTTTCAGAATTCTCAGGTAAGCTGTACTGTAATGAAAAGGGTTGAAATTATATTTATAGTCATGAAGAGTGCAGCTAACTCAGGACCTGTGTAAATAAGCACATGAAAGAATCAATCAGAAGTGTCATCGTGTTCCCAACTCAGTTTTCCAGTTCTCTTACAGCGGATAAAAGTGGCAGTTGGAGGAGCTGGAGGAAAAACCCTCAAGGCATCAGCAGCCTCTTGCTCTATGTGGCACAAAATGATCTTACAGTGTAAAAGTGCCCATTGCCTCTGGAGGAACCAGGATTTCACCTTTAGTCTTGTGGGAGGGAATTATGATCAACTCTTAGAAGAAAAACAGCTGGGTCACATAACAGGAGAGCTGCTCTGTAGAGAAAATTTAAAATCTATTCACATGTCTATCAGAAGTGTGTATTTCTGTATTACAGCAGGCAAAATGTAGTCTACCTCTTCTGAGGTAGTGAAATCATACATCTATTTTAGCTTTTTCTCAGAAAGTTCCTGGCAATAAGAGTTTTTACAGTGCAATTAACACAACAGGGAGTGACAGTCTCTAAGCCTGAAAATTTTCACTAACAATGATCTGGGTAAGGCTGCAAAGCTCCTCTCTTATACATGGAAAGGTAATAAGGTTATTCAACCAGTTGCAAAACATGGAAGAACCATTTTTACCCACACTAAGAATGGAAGCAAAAGAAAAGGAAGTTTGTATTTGTCAGTGAAAGAAATAGGTTAGCATGTGTCCTGATTTGGGAAGAATAATCAATATTTAAAGACACTGAACAGACTACAGTTGGAGACAATCCTCTCTCCAGGAGAGTGTTGGAAGCCAAGAGAAGACCGAAGAGAGGCTGAAAGGGGAAAATTGCACTGTGCTGGTAAATGAAGGTAGTGATAAACACAGGCCAGAGTAGCAGAAGTATTGACTCCACCAACCTCTCATTTCCCTGTTCAGTGGAAAGGAGAAATTACATACAATATCACCCACTGCCACTGCTTTATTTATGATAGCCAAGCCAATACTCTGAGCACTTAAAGCAATATTTCATGCTTTCCAATTGCATTCTCTGGATTGATCTCTGTCCTGTGAACTGCATGAAGACACTGATTTCTTGGGTTAATTCCCTTCTCATTTGTTGACATAAGTGGTTGTAATTTCTGTGATTCTAATAGCAAAATGAAATGCACTTATTTGGAAATGTTTTGTGTACACATAAAACAAAAATAGAGTGACATTGCCTGAAAAATACATTTCTAAATGCTTGAATATATATATCTGGACTAGTCACCTAGGAAATACTGAATTTCAGAAGCTTATATATTTCACACAGTATGACATTTAGTTCCTTTCACAGAAATTATTCAGTATCGTTAATTCAAACCGAAATACAACTACCATATATTTTTAATGCTGGGTTAGGACTTAAGGGATGTTTTTATTATTCCTTCATGACAATACAAAGGCAAAAAAGAATCCCTCTGTAGGGACTCAGTAGATGAATCCACTTGTTCATGAGGCAAAGCTTACTTGTTTTATTTAGAACAGACTCAGCAGACCTCAGTGCAATGAATCTCTGCCTAGATTCTGTCAGCCTGACTTAGCTAAAGCAGCTCCTTACCTTGAATTTCTAACATTTTGACCAACAACTTTTTTTTTCTCCCAAGTATTTTATTTGTATTTATCCAGCAGAAAAAAAGTTCATACTTAATAATTCACCGACAAGATTGTGTGCCTGCACCTTTCCTTTGCAGCTGTATTTACTCAAAACAAAGCTATTCAAATGAGCCTTAATCAAGACACATCAGTCTGCTCACTGTGTGAGCAAATCCTCTCGGATCCCCTCAGCTGGGAATGCCAGCAGTGAAACCCCAGACAAGAATTCTGGCCAGTTCACTGTCAGGGCAAACTAGATTCCTTGGGATGTGGCATTAATGTCACATTTAGCTCATTTAAGATTCCCCTGGGTCCCCTAAGTACTCGGCTGAAGTGTTGTTCTTTCTGTGCCTGTTGAGCCATTGTTTGGAAGCTGATGGAGGAGCTCCTTAATGCTTGACCCTTTGCTTTGGCAGCAGAGCTGTTCCCAGTGTGTCCCACTGGGCACAGTGTAGGTCAGTCCGTGTCCTGCCCTGTGACCAGCTACAGCTGGGGGTCACAGGAACAGCTCCACATGGAGAACAGTGTCAGTTTTTACCTGGAAATTCCCAGGGAAAGAGAATCCCTTTCTTTTTAACGCTTACTTTGTTACAATTAGGGGTGAAATTACGGTTAAAAATACTGGAAATTGAATTGCTAGAAGATAAAATAATTAAAAGCTTTATCAATAGCTACTGAGTGCCAGGTGTTTTGCTTAAGGGAGGCTTGTCTCCTACATGCCATCCCTCAGTGTTATTTAAATAACATTTTGACAGCTCAGCATACCAAGTTATACTGTAGAGTTTTCACAGAAACTGAATGGGGTATGTTAATAACCCAGACAGCCTGTGAGGTATTTGTGATTCCCAGTATGTCAGACTTCTTGGATTCTGCCAGGCTGCCCCGTGTAACTCGGTCAGAGATCAATACTTGTGGCTGTGTGCGAGTTAACAAAACACAGATATTCTTAAAAAAAATCACTTTAATGAGTAATAGTACATGTTCTTTTAAATACTTATACTCCCCTTTCACTCCATCACCTCCCACAAAAAATAGTGTCTAAAGTGCTTTCTGTATGGAGTGACTGTGAGCTGGAGTTAGTTCAGTGCCTGAGACTCACCAATACATCAAACAGTGACTACACAGTGGAAAGAAATAACAAATTTCCAATGGCTCCAACAAAATAGCTTGAACACCCTGCCATAAGACACAACCTTTCATCTTTTCACTTGAAGCTGTGGATCCTGTATATTTTGTGCTCTAAACACTAAAGAAAAATTAGAATGGGCAGATGCCAGAAGGAAGACAACCAGCCAGCACTGAGCAGTGAACTCTCTTTGCCAGTCTGCAGCTGGGGGAACTTTCTGGGCATTGGCATTGATCTGCACATCGAGCTCATGGCAGTGAGTGGGCAAGGCCACTGCTGCTGCAGTTCACACTGCAGAGGCTGCACCAGTCTGAAACTTCTTAAAATAAATCCCCATATATTTTATCAGTACAGCAATCTGAAGTGCAAGTGTCCTGAAAGATTTCTCGCTTTGTCTAAAATATTAAATGTATTTAAAGAATAAAGTTTCCATGTAGAACTGGGAAGATAATGTGAGCCTTGTGGGAAATAAAGCTGTTTGTATAAGGAACCTTTTCCAACTAATATACTTTTGAACATACTCAGCCCTATAGCTGCAGTTACTTGGAAAATGTGGCTTTAACTTTGTGACTAATCTCCAGTGGTGCATTTAAGAATGAACTAGACAAATCAGTCAAAGTCTGTTTTCATATGAAGTTTAGATCATTTGTATATAGAAGAAGTAAAGAACTTTTCTGAATAGGCAACTTGTATGACTAATGCTTCAGGCAGAGAAATGCAGGATTAAACAGAATCATTTGGAAGGTCACAGAAAGAGACTGCAAAAAAATTTCCATTCTCACTCAACAGACCTATAATGGAAAAATATTTTGTGTTGTTATGAAAATTCATAGGACTGTAACCTCTACATAATAAGAGTACTCTTGTCCCTGGAAAATCAATAGCTGTATCTTCACTAAAGGTAATCACTAAGGCTAAAATTCTAAGTGCATTTTGGAAAAGCAAGCTTTTATTTATATACGTGCTTTTATATACATAACCAGAAAAATAAAACTTGATGAGATCTAAGTTATTAATGCAAAACTACCAGCAAACACCAGAATATCATCTCCAAAACAATTCTAAAAATTCTTCTTCTCTGTGTATGGACTTTGGTATTTTCTTATTAACTTTCTCAAGTCCTGAACTTGAACTTTTAGTGTCATGCTGGAAGTTACCCCATACAGACCACAAGTTAGCAAATCAACAGTAAATCAACATTTCATACCAATTTTTATTGGAGTGTTGTCAGCTTGGCATGCGAAAAAGATCTTTTATTAGGAACCCAGGTTGTTTGAAGAGTGGGTATAAGGCACATGTGCCTATGAATGCAGTCTCCTCTTTCCTGAGGTTCCCTGTGCCTTAGTTCCTCTCTTTAAAAAAACATCTCAGGGACAGTACCAACCCATCTGGCAGAGATAAATCATGTGGTTAAATTCACTGATGCCTGTCACATTCTTCTCTAGGATCCTTTGCTATAATCTGAAATAATATCTCGGAATAGTGGGAATTATTAGCTACTACAATATAGCGAGTTATTTAGTTTTTAAGGCATAGGACAGGAAATACTAAATCCACCATCAAAAAATATTCTGTACATCCATAGCTTTAGTCCAAGATGCATGTACATACATACACTAAGAAAAATCTATTGTTTCAGCACATCCACAGGGTTATGTGGGAAAACAGCTCAACCTGTTAAGAAACAGCTCACATCAGCACTTTCTGCAGTGTGACCCAGCTACTTCATCTTAGTGAGATTCAGCCTGTTTTTCTGGCTGGCAGTAGTGAGCAAAGAGATACTGAGAAAGAAAAACAAAATGATAGTTGGGGTGAGGCATTAGCTTGGGAAAGCTGCAGAGAGAATCTCTGTAACTCCATTTCTCCCAGGTGTGCAGGCACTCACCAGTGAACTGCAAAGGCCTGCTCGTTTTCCACACATACATGTAACGAAAATTAAGCCATGTTAAGATTTATTGTCTTTTAAAAAATACATGGGGACCCTCAAGCTACATTGAACCTAACAGGAAAATTATTGCAAAATTTCACCATAGCTGATAGACTTCCAGACAGATGGCCTGGATACACTACCCTGTGGTCTCCTCCAAGTTGTTTTGGGACTTGGGCCTTTGGATCAGAAGAAAGCCCTCACTGGTTTTGTTGCTCTGTGGCTATGTTATAAATATGAGTTTTCAGTGCCTTTAATTCTTCCATTTTTACCAGTATCACCATAATGACTTAGAAAAAATTGACAAGTACTCACTAAATACACACAGCATCTCATTCACACACAGGCATAGAAGGGCAGACGTGGCAGTGGTCAAAGAGCTCTGCCTTAAAATGCTGACGAGAGTAAGGAGTGAGTGGCAGAGGGGGGAGCCCAGGTGTGGTTACAGCAACACCAGGCTGATGTGCAATCACCAGGGGCACTGAGGTGCTGCAGAGACAAGTGCTGTATCTGCTGTCCTGTGTAAGGATTTATCAGTAGAGTATCTTGAACAATTCTCTCTTATTTCTGGAATGTCACTGGGAATCGGGTCAGTAGTTTTATCTCCTTCTTGTAAAAGGTAAAAGGTACAGAAAGAAGGCACTGTTCAATTCTGCACAGCAGACTGAGAGGTAAAACACATCAGAACTTGTATACCTGAATTTCAGTACCTAAATTAGCTCCCTAGGTGCCTTGGAAATCAGCAGATACCCTGTGAGAGCAAATGCAGACTATTCCCTTTACTGCATCAGTGAAGTGCCTGCCTGTTGCTGGGTTATACAAACAGCCATCCACTGACTCCAGAATCCCACTCAATAATGCTGCCTTTTTGGTTCAGTCAATTCCTTCCCTCTTTCAAGAGTCAGTGCCTGAAGGAAACATGGCATTTGCAATTCCAGTAAGGCCCGTGCCATATGTGAGTGAGGCTGATCTACAGAAAACTCCAGCAGTCCCCCATAAAGCAGCAGTTTGTCTGACAAATTCATGCGTTTAGAGCACAAACCAATTTGTGGTCAGCAATTTAATCAAATTTACAAGTTACATTTTTCTATTGCAAATCTTAACATTGCTGCCTCTTCATTCTGATGCTCCAATATACTGCAATTTTACCACAAATCTTTCTGAAACACATTGTCTCTCTGCTTTAAAAGTGGTTCAGAAACACCAAGGAGAGCGGTCCTGAGCTGTGAGCAGAGAAGGCAGCATAACAGGCAGCGTTTTCCCACCTCTCAGATTTAGAAAACAGTTATATTAAAGTAGCCTCAAAGAGCTTTCAAGCTTCCTTTTTCAAAATCTAGCCTCGTTTTAAAATAATAACTCATACATGCCTAACAACCTCCAGGCCGTAATCCCAAGCACAATGTCTGAGAAATTAAGCTGAATGCTGTTACCCTACAGGTTATATTTATGATAGTAAAAGGTCAGGGAAAGGGCCTGGATGCTGGACTGTAATAATCTCTTCTAGGCTGCCATAATGGTCCCTGACATGCTTTCACCCTGTGCTACCTTGCAGTCTTCCAAACAATTCCCAGGCAGGATTCAGAAGGTGGCAGAGGACAGTGGCCACTTCCCGTGGCAGTGCAGTAGGACACACCAAAGAAGAGGCTCCAATTCCTCAGTCGAGCCCAAGAGACTGTGTTCAGAATACATCTTTCAGAAAACCAAGCAATCTTGACAGGAACAAGAGACAGACAAGCTGCTGCATTCCTCAGTGCATTCCCAGTTAAACAGGATACAGCATTCACTTCAATCGCACACGGCTGGGTGTGTTTTCAGCACTGGTACCTGCTTTGTCTAATTCGTTATTCCTAATTGTATATCCCAGCACTGACTTCATGGTGATGACAACTTTGGAAGAAGCTTTTCATAGCTGAGAGGGAGAAAAGGTATTTTGCTTTCAAATCTCCAAACTGAAATGTACTCATAGAAATTATAGCGTGCCCATTATGCAAAAATATGCAGAATTATGTGAAAACGAGCAGTCAGCAGAGGGCAGGTAGACTACGCTGATGTCTCTGGGTGATATGTATGTTTTGCTGTCTTAGCCATTCTCAGCAGTTTCTTTTGTCAAAAAAATAAGTGATGCTCTCTGGAAAAAATCAGAGGCAGTCTGACTTTTCTGCTGGTTGCAGATTTGTCACTAAGAATTTATTTGACATACCTTTTGCTCAGACTGGGACACAGGGAGGGTTTATTCCCTACATAATACTCACCTGGTAAACACTGATACTACATGAACATTGGAGATTTAAAGATATGGATATTTACGAAAACTGTGTCTGTAATAGTCCACATATATAGTGATTGTATGTCTCAAAGTATCTCCTTAAGTTACACCAGTCAACTAAAGACACTTATTGTTACTACTCAGCATCGGCTTCTGCTTTCTGCGCCCAAGTCCTGTTACCAGCAAGATTTTTTTAAGATTACCTCCTTGAAAGACTGTCTCACTCTTGATAATCAGATAATCCTAAAATCTACCCAGTTGTCTTCTAAAAACAGACAAAAAACAAAAACAGCTGTCCAAGGGGTCCAATCTAATTTAACGCTGTAGGGAGCATCACTACTGTCGAAGCTATTCCTGCCTTCCCTACTGGTGGAAGTGCTTGGGATCTCTCAGTGCCAGCAGCATGAAGTAATATAACTACTCTAGCATAGAGCATGACATCAGATCTGTCACTGCAAGCCAGAAAATCCATCACACTGAGGCTTTGTTCCCTCAAATAGTCATTTACTACGTATCATTGAGCTGCTTATTTAATATTTGTGCAAATTCTTCAAGATATTGTACTGGACCATGGATCAGAGACAATCTGTGCACAGGCAACTCATCTAAGAGGATGAGAAAAGTCCTAAATACATAAAGGAACACTTGTATCTTGTTTAGTCATAAGTCCATCTTCAGTGCACGTCTGCTTTTGAGAGCTCCATGAGTGATATTTTGGAAATCTGGCACCTGTCTAGACTGGCATTTAGTGCTCCAGATCTTAGGATTCAGAGTCGGTGATGGGCTTGAAGTCCTGGGGAGGGGAGAGTCCAACACAAGGACAAAAGCAGTTGTATAGTCATAAAAGCAGAGTAATCTTTGCAGATTAGAAGGAATTTGGATGGTTCATTGTGGGAGCAGTGCTGTGCAGCAGCACCACGGGCACACACACAGCGTGTGAAGCAGGTGGAAGCTCCCAGCTAAGCTCAGGATTTTTCCACTGACTGAGAGCCTGTAGACCAGATGTGCTGTGTTACAGAGGACAAGAGAAAACAGAGGGAAGTCCTTTCCCTTTACATTCTCCTTGTTCCCCTTAAGGAAGGCTGTCTGGGTATATCCAAACACAGTCACCTAACTGTGGTTTCTCAATTACAGTTTCCTCTCCAGCACACTTTCTAAATTGGAAGCCCAGGACAAACCCAATTGCCTTTCAAATCAGCCTGCTCAGCACAGCAATAAAAAAAAAAATCTCAGATGCCACACTGTCAATCAGCCTGGCCCTTACACAACTGTGAGCACTCTTACATAAATGTCACAAATGCCATAATTAGTATCAGTTCATGCCATAGGAGTGGATCAGAATATGTGTTATTTAATCATTTGTTTTTGATCAAAACTCACTTTTGGAAAAGCAAAAAAAGATAAAAGTAAGAAAATTCACTTTGATCAGGACTTATTTTGCATAATCTTGATTACAAGATTTCATCTGTGTTTGCAAACTCTAACAGTGGTGTCTGACTTACACCTTACTGTACCAAGTAATTCCTAAAATAAGCATAAAATTAAAATCCCCTTAGCTCTCGAAGTTTTAAAAGTATTTGGGATATACACAGTGTTTAACTAACACCTTCTCCCTTGGAGTTATTACACTGATATTATTATTCCCGTCATGTTCTGTCAGTTTAATTGGATAATAACTGCAGTCAGATTATTGCCTCGTAAGTGCTTACAAGCACCTAACAATGTTTATGCAAAGAACCCCGTATGCATTTCTGGTTAAATGGGAACATCATATTTGGAATGTGCAGCAAGGGCTGGTGAGTTGCTTCACGAGTGCAAATCACAGAGGAACGAGCAGGACAGAGGGTGAATTAATGAGAATGCTGATATCTGACTGAATATCTGATCACTGCTGCTGATGAGAGAAGTGAGAACTGATGCTTTACAGCACAAGGTCTGCTCCGGGCCCTGGCTACCCATGATCCGTCTTTTTCTTTCTTGCCCTGTGCTTGTTGGATCCACAGAGCAGGGAGCAGAGAGGGAACTGGAGTATAGGCACTGGTAATTTGGGCTTTCCCCTCCGCAAACTGTGCCTGTATTGTGTTTTACAGCACAACAGGTTTCCAGGTCACGTGCCAGGGAAAAAAAGGCAATTAGACCTTTTTGCTTCCTAGTCTGGCAGAAATCACACAACACAGGTAAAGTGCAGTGACCTCAGTCCAGCTGCTGGGTATAGGTCAGACCCAAATCAGGCAAAATTCTCAACAACTCCATTGATTTATGTAGCTTATTGTTAACGTAGAAAACAGATTATACACATTTCTTTTACTGTAATGTCCTAGATTCTGAAGACACTGGGTAAAACCCACGACAGCACTTTACCATCATTTATATTAAAGTTAAGCACAATCTGAGAGCAATAGCACTGAAAGCTCTCACAGAGGAGTTATTTAATGCTCACTTTGTATAACGCAGTGTAAGTTTGATTTGCATCAGTTTAATATTTTATATGTAGGGGAACTCTTTCCAGAGGGTTCCAGGTAGTTTCTCACTGAGAAATTGGGAGAGAGCTATAATTTTAATTACAATATCAATGCAAATACTTTTTTTCTTTTATTTTAAGGAAAAGTTTCTCCTCCTACTGTACACTGAGATAGATTTAAAAAAAGAAAAGGTTCAGTTGACACACTCTAAACTTATGTTTTCCCCAGCTGAGCTCATTCTACTTCACAGAAGTCTGAATCCTGCTGGAGAAAACTGGAAACGTAGACCAATCTTCAAGCACTAATGTAAATGATTGGTTCAGACACCACTAAAGGGATGTTGTTTTCCCTCCAGGTTGCCTACTTTTCACATAGGCGAGAAGGATTAAAGACATGAGATTGCTCTTCATGTGGGGAGTTGATAACCTTCCTTCTCAGAGGGGTTTGATTATCTCAGAACATGTGCAAAGGAAAAAAAGCACAAGCAACTTCAAGAAGCAGGCTGTTTTGTAAAAGGTTTTTTTGTCTCTTGGCTGAAATATTAAGGGAAACATGGTCTCAGCATCTTTTTTTGAGGATAAAAGTAGATTTCTCTTTCAGTTCATAGTAACCAAGTGGCTTCAGTGGTCAATGCAAAATGAAAAGTTCTTGTTTGTTGGTTGAAATCCTGACTTACTGCACTCAAACCATAACTCTAATTGTGAGTTCCAAGTACCACCTAGTGAAGAAAAAGAATTTCAGAACCTCGAACACTACATGTGAGGACAATACTCCATCCATATCTCTCATCAACACAAAATCTCTGGATAACAGGACAATGCATGCTAGGGAGGTTCAAAAAAAGAGTATCTTCTAAGACATATTCTTCCAAGTATCTGTCCACGTCATTTGGTGGGTATCTCTCTTGCTCCACAAGGCAGCCAGTATATGACCCAAAGAAATTTCAGGTCTCTGAAGCACTTTGCAGTTCCTGGTAATTAGGATCATCCCCAGTACCATGCTGGTCTCATGTTTACTATGGAAGCCTAGAAGTACTTTGATTTCAAATAATGGACACTAAATCAACAGTTGGGGATGAACCATTTCAATGACTTATCAAATCTCTGACATTCCCTTAGAAGGTTCCACTTAAGAAGCTGAAGAACAGGAAGAAAAAAAAAAGTAAATTATTTGTGATTTCTTTTCCATTCAAATAATTACAGAATAAGCATTTGTAAGATTAGAACCACATCTCAGAATCCTAAATGTTCAGATGAGGAGTGAAAGGTTAGCTATAAGTATGAATATTTTCATTACATTGAATAAAATTCAAGGGAATAGTGCCTTGCTAACTGCAGGGGTATGGATTAGTCAACACATCATTAAGAGATATTTGCTTGAAAGCCTCCACCTTACACTGAAGAAATGTGTTTGTAATCTCTTTACCTGCCATGTATTTCATTTATTTACAGCACTACTGAAATGTCCAGTACAAATCAAGCGTACAAGAATGAAATACATCTGCAGTATCAGGTGGTGTGTGAAATTGTTCTGCACTAAACAGTTACACTCTTAGGAAAGGAATCAGCAAACAATTTACCCACCACTCTGCATGGCTCTAGGATTCGCTGTCTGAACATAAATAAGTCTTTTATGCAAAGTGGGAAAAGTTACATTCTAAAAAAAAAAAGAATTTCAGGTCCTTGTCTCTGCCTTAGTTTTCTTCCTAGCAGTTGTCTCCCAGATGAAATAGTGCTGAGCAGATGTATAGCCAGATTCTTAAGGTATTTTGCATGGTGTGCTTGGGAACCTGCCACAAAAGAAGCCCGGTTTATTTTTAGATACCCTTAACTTTATTTATTGATTTAGAAGGATATAAGGAATGGGCATAAGCAAAGAGAGTTTTGTGAAAATGGTATCTTTTATTAGATTAGCTGATACAGCTTGAAAAAAGCAAGCATGCTTTTGGGTACAAGCTGCTTTCTTCAGCAAAATCTAACTCAATACAGGCAATTTCAGTTTAATCTTATTACACTGATAACTATTCTATTATGAAATAACTGTGGAAATGAGTAAGAAGAGGGGTATTTTGAAGGTTTCTTTATTTATTTTGAAATTTCAGAGTTCCACATAAAGCCAAATAAAATGCCTTGGTCAAGACTGTGGGGGGAAAAGCACAAGATTTCTTCTAATCCCTCCCATGCTCGTCTCCTCAAAGACCTGGCTGTGGCTGTTGCTGTGAATGGTAACTGTTGAAAAAGCAATAGTTACTCCAAAGTCTCCATACAACAGCAAAGATTCTGTTGCCAGTAACATTCCACGCTTACTAAACACATAAAAGAACCAGTGAAATACCATTGCCTTGCACCGTCTTGTTCCTCCCGCAGATCCTGTTAGGAAAAGGCTGTGGAAACAGCATGTGGGAGATATCCAAGTCTGGATTGCTGGTGTGACTGTGCCAGACTGAGAAACAAAGTGCAGTGAATAAAAGGGCATCACTATTGAGGGATCAAATAGTGACAGAGAACCTGCACTTAAAATGAAGAGAAGGAGAAGGAGCCAAGCAAGACTGGAGAGAAACTGCTGAGGCCAGTAGGGAAAGGTCAGGAGAGGAATAAAGGCAGATTGCCTGAAAGATAAGAGGTGTAAAGAAAGACATATAAATTGATGAGAGTAGAGAAAAATGATGAGAGTCGAGAAAACACCAGATAGCAATCCCATTAATAAGTGGAGACCAGCATCCATGGTGATTCCTGGCAGTGCCACTAATAGCTGACAATTAGATTTTCCACAGCAAAACATAACTGTACAACTAAGCAAAAATAATTTTTGTAAGTCAGCAGAAAACAACCCAGCAGTGTCTGTCAAAATTATCCTAATTAATTTACATCTAATTAGATGTGAGAGTCCGAAGAACCAGGTATTTATTAGACAAGCAAAGCAAATTAAGTGCAGCTCCGATTATTGCACCAGTGCAATGTCTTTATTCATCTTCGTCGAGCACAAGACTTTGCTGTCTTCTGATTCTTTTAGACTCTGTTGCTAGAAAACTCCTTCCTGAAAGCAGGACCATGGAAGTGGCATTGAGACAGAGAAAGGCTAGAAGCTTTGCAACCTATCTCAGAAAGATCATCCTAAGCACACAAGGCTGCAGAAAAAACAAAATGATGCAGGTGAAAGAAAGGATCAGGAGCATCAAAGCTGGCAGTTGTAGGACTGCATGGGAGGAATGTGGAGCATGTCACTGGGTACAGAGGGTGACAATGCTCTCTATTTTCTTTCCATCCTGTCCAGACTTCAGCTTCCATCAAAGTTCATTAATAGAAAATATTTCCATTCACTATTCATTAAGTTGAAAATGAATAGGGAGAAAAACTCTGGCTGGTTTTATTTCTGTCTCTGATATTAGCGAGCTGCAGAAACCGCAGGCGAGTTATTTATCACCTTGTAATGAGACACCGCCTGAAATACTGAGGGAGAAGGCAGTGCATTTCAAGTGCCTCTAGAGGCTACTAAGGGAAAAGAACAACATTGCATCTAGATGGGAGCAGAGACACTCAGCAGAGGTTCACTCAGCTCAGATAGGCCTGGTCTCATCTGGGCTTACTATAAAACAGTATCAGAAATGGATATGGCCACACATCCCAGCTCTTCTCTGCCCTTGTTGTCGTACACATAGTGGGATTAATGGTATGGGTTAAGAGTTTGCCTCTGAGCTAAAAGAAACAAAGGATATTTCTGTATCTCCTCTGCTTCTGTACTTTTACTTCTCTTTGCTTTGAATTATCTCATCTGTAAAGCCAAAATTGTTCTTTACCATACCTGCACCTGTTGCTGTGGCTGTGCAGCTCGAGTACTGCAGAAGGTTATGTGAAGTGCTGCTCAACAAGGAAGACAGAAGTCAGAGCTCTTTATTTATAGCCTTTCATCCACCAGTACTGTTGCTCTGCTACCCTAACTGGTGTGATCTTTAGTAAGCTTTCATTTGTGTTTTGACATGTGCTTTTCAAATTGCATCGTCAAAAGCACAGCTTGTTGTCTCCATGTACGATTGGCAGTGATTTTGATCATTTGAGCAACCATTTTATTTTATTATTGTGAACATTCTGAAATTTGTTGTGGATAAAACAATGCTTTAAGCTGAAAAAAAGTGAAAAAAAGGAGGAAGGAGATGAAATCTTTAGAAAACACTAGTTCATTAGGATTCTAATCTTTCCATGAAACACCTCGTCAGGGCAGGAGAAGCATAGAGGCACAGTGGTGCTAAACAGGGCATCATCTAACACAGAAGTGTTGCATTGTGTCCTGAAATCCTCAGCTCAAGCTGTGCCCCAGACACCTGAGGTGAATGCATACCTGAAATCACCACTCACAGTCATTCATAGCTGGAGCTGCAGCTGCTTAGGAAATCCACTGCTCAGAGAAGGCAGGTTTGGCTTATTACTGAGACAGAGAAAACATTTCTTCAGACGCCCTCCCCAGCAATCCAATACCCAACACATTGCTATTAAACTGCATAAGTCCCCCTCCCAAACCACAGAAAGTAGAGGAGCAGCAGTGCCCTCCCCAGCACTTCAGGCTCCAGAAGAGGTGTATCCCGTTCCGGAGGGTGTCTGTGGAATCCGTGACAACATCTGCCACCTTCAAGGTGTCCCCAAGCCAGCAGATGTAGGACAATCTGCTGTATTAATGGAATTTTCATTCCTTCCTGCCGAATCTGCTCCACTGTGATGGAGCTGATTAAATATTCATAGCACCAGTCAGAAAAGGGATAAAAGCAAACTTGGATATAGCCCAGCGGCCAAAATAGTTATGCTGGAAAGGAAAACACCTGAGTTTTAGTCTTTCTTTTGCTGATTATTTGAAAATGAAAAATGAAGTGTTCAGTAAAGCAAGGGTCTGAAACTCAGGGTATTCTCTTCTTAGTTTTTCTCCCACTAGGTTTTCTCCATATTCATAAACAGGGCTTTCTGCAGTCCACTGGAAAACATTTATTCCATACAAATTTGAGTAGCTTCAATAAAAAAGCAGTAAGAATGGCTTCCCACTACATCAGGGTATCCTACAGTTTAGTATGTGAGCACTCTGATGGAGTGAGGAAGATCAAATAATTTTGGAAAATGGAAATAATGGGGTACAGGATGATTATTCTAACCATGGCACTCCTGGGTGAAATAGAAGGATGTTGTGTGAACATGATATGCTCCACAAAGACCTCCCAGATTAAACCAAGCAGTCAAAAGAGACACAAGAACATTTATTTCGTGAATTTTACAGATGCAGAATGAGACCTATCAAGATGGGAATGTCCAGAGTAAAACTTAGGTAATCGAGAAACTGCAAAATAATTAATTTTAGTGTAGGATCTCCTTTCTCCACCTAAAAAACCAAACCTACTGAAACCTAATTTGGAAGCTCTTTGGGTAAGACAGCATTTGCTTAGACAAATTGAATTTAGAACTTATGTGACTAGAGTAGAAATTTTATATCTAAAATCTGCCCACCTAAAGAAAATTGTCACAGCAAAAGAAAGGCGGTGCATAGAAGAGGACATGTATACAATATATAATTAATATTTCATAAATTTGAAAAATAACCAATCTGTTTACTCAGTTTTGGAGACTGTGTGAAGTTTAAGGGATATGGACCATCTTGCTGTGCAGCCATGTGACGGGGAGAAGATCTCAGAAGCACTCATGAGCTTTGCGGCACAAGCAGCTTATGGATGTCACACACATCCAGCACACATGGGCCAGAACAGACACAATAAAACCATGGTAACAAATATACTGTTGATTGTTGGAATCTTGGCTGAAATGGTAACAGGTGGGCCCTAATACCTGAGATTGACTGTGAAATACAGCTGTATCAAGGAGAAGAAATAACCTCCCTCAGCAATGTACATTGCACACGCTGAACTTTAGTACTGTATTAATTGCCTTCATTTGTCAATGTTTAACACACAAAGTGCAGAACAAAATCATTTAGGCAATTCAGTCCAAGTAATTAGCTATTTTACATCCTTTTTATTGTGAAATAATCTGGGCCTTCATTTTATGTCTTGGAAAACCATTCACTATCAATTTAGCTATAATATATTAATATTTGTGTGATGTTCTGAGCAGTTTCAATGGATGATGTCACATCCACAGAACAGCTCATTATCAAGAGAACAAATCTGAGATGCAAATCAGTGAGAATTTAATTATGTTAAAAAAGACAGATGCTCTGCCATTCACCGAGCCATCTACTGACAGCATTCAATAAAACACAAATTGAATGCACATTTTTACACACAACTGTCTCTTCCTCATCTGCATCAATTGCCCCCTTCCTGTACACGTGCTCCTGGCTTAATAAACCAAATATCCACATACAGTGGATGCCAGCTGACTCCCACCCACAACTGTGTGCCACACAAAGGAGCTTTCTTCCATAAATTTCTTTTTATTTTTATTGCATCATTTTCCATTTTCACCAATTTGCTTTTTGGTCTCATTCTGTTCTTTTTAAAACAGCCAGCCTCTAGAGTTGCACCTCTTTTGATTTTCAAAAAACGTGTTTAGCTTTTTTGGTTGTGGAGAGGAACTTTAAAATGTAGACTTAACAAGTTACAAAGCAAGTAGAATAATTGACAGTTTTATTTTTACTATCTCATTATTTTTAATGAGTTGGTTCGTATTCCTAAAGAATTCAGAAATTCTTGACTTTCAGTGCCACAGTAGGACAACACTGAATCTAAATCTGCAATGTTCTTTTCAGAGAGCAAATTTTCAGAAGATACAGACCTGCAAGAAGGACTGGTTCAGGAATTTGAAAGTATAAAACTCCTCAGATTGAAAATACTTGTGTGTGTGAAGGGAACCACAAACATACTCCTGGAGTGCTTAAGCATATACAAAAAAAGAATTGTTTGTTTACTTATTTGTTTTTTTTAAAAAAAGACAAGTCATGTTTAAGCTAGTTTGTTTTTGCTGCACTTGGAACTACAAATAAAACACCCAAAAAAACGGAACTTATTTTCTTTTGAAACCAAGAGTGGAAGTAAACTTAGTGACTGAAGAGAGAATGACTAAAGCAACAAAATATTTTGATAATGAGAACGTTCATTGAAACCTGACCGGTGCCACATAAATCTAAGTAACAACAAGCTGAAAAAATCTCTTCTGATCTTTTTCTCTGTAAGTGGGTTTTTCCACATCTACATCTCAGTCAGCTGAAAATTGCCTTCACAGAGGTGAATACAGCATTCATTCTTGCCATGACGCAACAGGACAGATTAATCAGGTTATTTCTTCCCCCCCTGGAATTGCCTGGATCATTCTTTCCCTCTGATCTCTCCTAGCCCCCAATTCCAACACTGAAAAGCATCTTACAGTAAGCATCCCTTCTGTACTTAAGTCCAAAATAGTCAGATTTAAATCACTATTCAAGGGTTTTCTGCAGCTGCTCTCAGCTGTTCCAACAGTATTTTGGCTTTGAAAGATGTCTCAATGTGCATTAAGCTGGGGAAATGTCTAGGGATTCATTATTATCAGCAAGCTGTAGATGTTTTTTCCTATTCATCCTGTTTAGTTTATCTTCATAACCTGAAAGACTGTGTAAAAGATTAGCTATATAAACTAATTAGCTGTTACCAAATCTGCATGCCAAAGAGGGATCTGCTTCTTAATGAAAGCTGCAAGAAGCAGGTGACTGGTGGTGTCTTTGAGCAAGTTAATTTGACTGGGCTTTAATCTAGAACAGTCTTTTAAGTTCTCACCTCTTTCTTGTGATGGGTACATAAAACAAGGCACCCCTTGTTGAAGGAGACAGGAATGCCAATAAATGCAAATTACCATGCTGTGAAAAGTTGTATCAGATTTATTGTAATACAGGAAGCATGAATGTTGGGATTTGTATTTAATATGCAGGACAGTTTCTATTAGTACAGGCTAAGCACAGATAAATTAGTGTGGCTTTTGGATATTTCTCTTTAAACATTTTTCAGCCGTTAGGGTCTCCTCATAATCACCCACTGACTTTCACCTTCAATCTGCGCTTTTCTGACCCTGCACCTGGTACCAAGATCCAAAGTTTCCACCCCCTACACTGTTCAAGTCCTAGCCAGACACATGCACATGTGCAGCAGACATCTCCTTTAACACTGCCTTTGCTGTTCTTCTCTTTCATTGTGCTGAAATCAATAACTAGCCTTAATGTGAATCGAAAAAGCAGCGTTTGAATCTGACATCAACAGACGGCTTTAATTAGGATTGGAAGTGCAAAGTTTTCTAGTTTGTGGTCAAACTGTTCTCTCAGTTTCAGCTCTTCCAAGCTAAACCCTCATGGACAATCCTGTATGACCAAATTTTGCACTATATGCATTTGGAGAATTCACATTGACGATCATTTAGCTGAAACTTAATATAAATTAGAAAGTTTGGTGTATTATATATATTAATTTTTTTCTTAGCAGAGAGGATATATTTCATTCTATAGACTTCAACTGACTTAGGAGAATAAACTCCACAACTGTTGAAAATATGTATTCTTGCTATGCTTTCTCCAACATAATAGTGTGTAGGTTCAACAGTTTCATGTCCTCTTTGGTAAAAACTGCAAAGGCTAAGTGTGTTGTGACCTACTGTGAATTCAGCACCTGTTTGTGACATTCTCAATAGGAAAAGTTGTTCCTTTTCATCACCTGCAGGTGCAATTATACCAGCAAGGCCTGCAAAGTGCTCAGATACGAGATGTTTAAGCTTAGCAAAAACCCTGGAATGAAATGTTACTTTTGTCATAAAAAAGATCCCTTGGGTTCTCCTGTTCGGAGCCCTTTAGCTTGAGAGTAAATATCATGTAACTGTAATACTTTGCACCTTTGTTTCACCTTCCATCCAAGCCTCTCAATTCGCTTTGCAAACATAGTTGGATTAAGTATTGCAACAGGGAGGAGCATCCTGCCAAAGCAGAAGACCCCAGAGGTCACACTTACACATTGAGCTCTGCATGTCTACCACTGTTCACACACAAATATGCTAACACTGTACCGAAAAAAATAGAAACTTAAACTTTTCAAAGCTAACATGCGTATTTTCTAAATAAATGTGAGAATATACGAAGATTTGGACCTGCTCATCACAATAAGATCTGAGAGTTCGTGAGGAAGTGTCAATGAACAGTTCAGGGAGGGTTCAGAGCCATGTTCCCCACAAATAAAAAAAGCATCCCCACACTCACAGACTTTAGATAAATTTGTCAAAAGTAACTGCATAATTAAGGACACTGTGGACTTAGACACATGAAATTGTCATGAGTGAGTTAACCCACCAGGCTACAAGGATATACTCTCCTAGACGGCACCAAATAGAAAACAACTCAAATTACTTCTTCATCGGTTTCACAGAATCATGTAAGTGTTGATGTTGGAGGGACCTCTAGAGATTATGTAGATCTTCTCTGCCAGGAGAAGAGTTAAGTAAAGCAAGTTGCTAAGCACGGTGTCCATTGGGATTTTGAATATCTCCAAGGATGGAGAGTCCATAGCCTCTCTAGGCAACCTGTTCTGGTGCTCTCTCCAACCATCCCTCATATTTAAGACTCTCCAGTTCCCTTCATCGTCTTCTCTGCCCTTTGCTGGACTCAATTTAGTACCCACCAGGAACCCCCAGGCTCTTTTCTGCCAAGCTCCTTTCTAGCTGGGCACCCCGTGGTCTGTACTGGTGCAAGGGGTTATTCCTCACCAGGTCCAGGACTTTGCTTTGTTGAGCTCAGGAGCCCATTTTTCCAGCCTCTTGAGATCCCTCTAAATGGCAGCACAACCATTTGGTGACCCAGCCACTCCCAGTTTGGTGTCTGCAACCCTGCTGGGCTCACCGTGGCCCATCAGCCAGGTCATTAATGGAGGTGTTTAACAGTGTTCATCCAGTATTGATCCCTGGGGCAGACGAGCAGACATGGAGTGTTTTCCTACAGCTCAAGCAATTTATTTCTGTCTGAGCCTTAGTCCCACTTCATTAAGCGCCTAAAGATGAGGCTTTGCAGTATTCACAGAATGGCCAACTAGCTTCCCAACTTTCTTTAGGATCAGCAACCTAATCATTGTAAATAACTTTAAAAATATCAAAAAACCCTTGTCTGCATCTTTTGGTAACCAAAATCTTGGGAAAAATCTAATGGGAATTGTTTTAAATAAAATGTCAGCTGCCAAAAATACTGTCACTTTTTAAATTTTTATTCTTACTTTGTAAATGGGCAAATAGCTACCACTGTCCATTTAGTGGTGACAAATGGAAACAATAAAAATCATTTGGGCAAAGTTTCACAAAAAAATTGTAGCAGAGCCAGGGGCTGAACCAAATCACATTGATTTAAACATCATTCCTCTCAGAATTAAGTTGTGGGGAAATGACTGAAGATATATGAAGGTTATGCAGGTTATATATATCCATTCTTGTTATGAGTAACAGACAAGTTGGGTTTGATTGAAATTATGTTTGTACTTTATCTTTGGACATCTCCTTGCTGCTGATTTTCTCCAGCTCTGCCCTCCTGCCTCATGTCTGGTTCACAAGTCTGCTATAGCCTGGAGAAGGAGAGTGGCAGAAGAAGCAATCAGAGGAAGGTGAACAGAATAGCAGGGGATATTTGCTTGGTTTTTCACTTGCTTGGTGCTGAGTTCATGTGGTTCCAGATAGGAAGTCCAGCCCAAACAAGACCTCTGAGAGTCCAAAGGGCAAGTAAGTGAAGGACAGACTTTAAAGAGGTGAACTGGTGGAAATTCTCGTGTGCAAGACAGGCGACTGCTGTGCACCTCCAGATTATACAATCTTAGTAGATCCTAAGATAGGTCTTTCTATCACTAATTAAAACTACCCAAAATTCTACTGTCAGTTTTCAGTGGGATGATTCTGTGAAGATGAGTAACTGTGAAGTTACAGGAAGCAGTGTGGTTTCTGATCAGATGGCAGATAGTTACTCTCAAAGATAGACGATTTACTGGAGAAGACCTCATCTCATTTCTTGCCATGCAGTAGTGGCCATATTTAGATAAAAAACTGTATAAAGGAATTAAATTTTGCCATAAGGTAAGGGTTTAAGTAACCATTTATTGCAAAGGAACACATGAGCCGGGGGCAATGATCCAGAATGTCCAAGCAACAGGAGAGCCATCCAGGCAGCAGTAGTAAAATACAAAACAGAGACAAAAATACCACCTTTACTTCTTAGTCCACACCAGTGGTTTTCTATCCGTGGCCCAGAGAGAGGAAAAATTCGCAGTGAAGGAAAATCCATGGATAATATCTAGAGAGACTGAGAAATGCAGTTAACAAAAGCAATGTCACGGTTGTTAGGCCTAAATTCTCTCTGCAAACATTCCTACCTCCACTGGAAACACACACACGTCTACAAGTGAAAATTATTTACAAACAGCGCCCACACTTCCTGCCCAGGAGAGCAAGAACAATTCATTGATTAGAAAGCGAGCTCATGAGCTGGAGAAAAATATTCACACCCCTGCTTTGCCGTGCACTTACATGATCCTTACAGAATCAATCCCTGTGTTCCCCAGCCTCTACCTGCAAAACAGGGCATGCACTGCCCTGTCTCTTTAGATCCCTGTGAGTGGCATTGAAGATGTGCACTTCAAAACGATTATTGTCAATAGGTGTCACTAGGGGGAGGAACAGCCATTGATCAAATTATTTTAGAAACATTCGTAAGGAAGCTCCCTGTAATTATCAGTGGATTTATTGGCTTTGCCACACTGTGGAAGAAGGAATATTAGAAACAGCATCTAGTCAACTGTGTAGTCATTTATGAGACAGCTATGAATAAATGAAAGGTTTTTGTGAAAAAATATGGGGGAAAAAAGCCAGAAGTATCCCTCAACTGTCATATATGAGATTAATCACAGGATAAAATCAGTCGCTCTGCATTCCACTGCTCAAACTCTTTATTAAACCAAAGAGCCTACAGGAAGCAAGAGAAAATCAATCAGTAGCTTAAAATTATTTGGGATAAGCTGTGTCACAGCATAAAAGAATTTCATTTTGCACTTGCAAGGAAGACAGTACTTATATAGAAAATTGTGGCTTCACTGTTTCTAGATACTAAAGGATGATAATGAAATGCTTTCCATAACTATTTATAAGTTCAAAGACAGTCAAAGCCTCCAGTATCTACACAGTACTGCATGGCCAATTCTAGGATACTCTATATTTCCTCCTCCAGCAGAAATGTTGATGCACAAAGTGTCCAAAGATCTCCCCTATTTTGTGCATTTATCTGTCAGTAAGGAAATACAAGCTAAAAAGGGGAATAAATTGCAAGATGTTGCCAGCAGAGTTATTACAGGTAGTAACAGTCAAAGGTTCTTTCCCAGATGCCCAAGATGAAACATACATCTAACAAGTGCACAAAAATAAAAAACAACATACAAATGTATTAAATAGGGGTGGAAGAAGTAACAGAAGGTAAAATGTTTTGCAACACACTAAATAATGCTGAGGATTCTGACAGCTTTGGTCAATTCAGGTGCTTCAAAAAGGCAGCTGCTCACTGAGTCATTCCAGGCTGCTAAAGACTTAAATATTTATCTTACTATGTTTGTGCAGGGTGTCCCTGCCTCTTGGCTATGCTGAGAATTCAGAAATCTGTGTTTGAACAGGCAGCTCTGGATTCCAGAGAAGGTGTCAGATAGTGCAGGCCAGACCATTAAAATTCAGTTTGTGTGATTTCCAGTGCCCAGGTAGGATGACTTCCAGTACCAGCACTCATATGCTGAAACAGGCAGGGTTAATGCTGTCCTTGTCTGGGTCCAGACAGATCTGGTGAGGGAATGCAAATATAAATATTTGTGTAGCATTCACATACTGCAAAACATACTGCAGTGATAACCATAAGTAACAGAAAGGTGATCACAAGAATAACCTCACTCATAAAACATCTTTAGAAGCAATAAAAATCTCACTAGGGTTTGTCTTGATTTATTCAAACAAAAATATGTGAGTGCTATCACATAAAACACACAGAATTGAAAACATCATTCAAATCTGTGAAACTGCAATAAATCATATTTACTCAGCATCTTTATGTCTGGGACTTCTCTAACAATCTTATTTGCTCATTCGCTTGGTGGCTACATTTCTGAAGTGGAACCATGCAGGTCGTCTGTAGGGAAGGTTTCCTGAGGTTTATCTCTGAATACAGTGTGCTCTGCCACTGATAAATTTCTCAGAAAATAGTCTCTGCATCTTGGGCAACACTATTAGTTTCCAGTTCTATTTCAAATCATATAACATAGGCTGGATAATCTTCAGGAAGATGACAAGTCTTGGAATAACATCATATTCTCAGCAGAAAAACAGAAAGAACATAAAAAGGTCTATAAAAGCAGAAGGTAATAAACAATGCATTGCTTCATGAAGCATCTGCAAATACCTTTGTCATCTCCAAGGAGAGGGTGCAGCCTGGTTTCTTGGGGTTACCTGGATCTCATTTTCCTGCCAAAGCAGGACTGCTTTTGACATTGCACGTGCAAATGGAAACACACACCTAAAAGCTGCACATGTAGTCAATCAACACTCATTTTCAAACCAACAGAAACATTTTCCCGCACATTTCTCTCAAAATTCTCAAAATTTTAATGCATCTGGAACTCAAAACCTTCTCTGATTTAAAGCTTTCCAAGGAATAAGATTGAGAAGTTTTCTAATAAATTGCTAGAAATTGTTTGAATGCCAATCCACCTAGTAACACTTGTATTGCAATGCAATCCACAACCTAAATCATATTTCAGAGTCTTCTAAATTTCAGTAATTAATACAGCAATTCTTTCACAATGAGTGGAAGTACCTTTGCTAGGGAAAATGCATGAAGAATTAAAGAAACGTATTATTTTCTTGTAAGTTTCTTTAAAAAAAAAATCTCTATATCTGATTTCCAATATAACTGGTTTTAGAAGAATTCTGCACAACCTGGCTGTGCGTACAATAGCAACCCCGAAAGCCTTTAAGGAAAGATCACGTGTCCAAAATATTCAGCTTCAATAAAATTTCAGCCTTTTCAGATTGGACAGTGGCAAATACTCAAAAATGTTTTAAGTAGATGGAACAAAACCCCAATTCTTGGGAAAAAAAATGGTCTTTTTTTTAATTAAAAGAGTCCATGTGTTCATATGCAAAAAGTTGCACCAAGCCCGAGCCCTACTCACCCTTTAAGTACAGCACCAGTTTTGGAAAGAAAAAACTTGAAAGCTCAGTAGAAATTTGCATTAAGCAAATCAATAAACAAATTGCTTCATAGAGTTTGTAAGGAGATAAATTCAAGGAGAGATTAATAGCATACAAAGCCAAGGATAATTACTTTCTCGCAGTAAATTATAAATTTCATTGAGTACATCCTAGCACATCTTCTCTCAGCTTTTGGCAACATCATCAAACATATCTTATCCTATTAAATATCATTTCCTGACTCCCTATATTTTGTCCCAAGACAAAACAAAGTAACATTCATACCCAAAGTGTCTGAGCATAGACAGCACAATGCCAGAAAATACCAATATCTGTGACAAGATAATGTGAATTATGTCCCCAGAGTCAAATTTATTTGCTTTGCAAACTCTTTCCTCCTTTATGTTTTATCACCTTTAGCTTACAAAACTTGGTGATGATTAGCAGAGCACTGCAGAGGCTAATGCTTAATGGATTTAACAGAAGGGCTTGAAGAAGTGTCCTCAATGCCTGAGGCTTAAGTCCTGACACAGAAATGCATACGCAAACGTATGCTTTAAATTTCACCACATCAAATATTACACAGGATATTTTCTCCTTGTATCAATGCCTCTAGCAAAGTTCAGCCCAGGAAACCCAGAATAGAATATGTAAAGATCCCTTACTCAGCCAGCCTTCTTCCATCAGCTTTTTAAAAATGTTTATAGCTCTGATATTTCTCAAGAATATTTGCTAGAGCTGCATTCATGCAATCACGAAACAGAGAGAGCCAACACCTCAACCTGAAAGCAAGAAATCACACAGGAGCTGAATATTGAAATCACATTTGTAATTCTTCAGTAGACTGAAATATGTTTACATGAGAATCCATTCAGTAATTCTGAATAAAAAGTCTGCAACTGAAGATGAAGAACTGGTCACTGTCCTTCTCAAGAAGGACAGATTGAATATTCAGCCCATCTCTAGCACCATTTATATAGTTTATGATTCATTATTTATATTAAATATTCACTAGAGAAAAATGTTTACACTCCAAGCTGTTAGGCTTTTAGGCATGCTTTCTTTATTTTGAAGATTTATTTTGTCTCAATGGTTATGTGGCTGACACACTACTAAGTCAAAAGATGATCCAAAAGTTGCAGCCTAACATTGAGATTTGGTTAGTTTTGGGTTATGCTTCATCTTGGATTTCAAGCAAGGACACAAATAGGGGCCAGTGCCTATTTCACTGTTAATATGAGTGGAAAGAACATGATGTTTAGGAGAAGAGACAGAGCCTGGCTGTTCCAGGTACACAGGAACTGGGTAGATTCTTGTAACAGCAAAAACATTCAGAGAGTGTGGATCTGTCACAGTATTTCTGTGATAACTTACACGAATTGATGTGCACCAACATGAAGAATTTATGGTCTAAATCAACTACAACACAAGAAGAGATGAAAATCAAAAACTGGAAACACGTGGCCATTTTTCTTGCTAGAATTTTACATGTGAAAAAATAAAATTGATGTAGACATCAGTACTCAAAGGGCTACTTGAAAACAGTGAGTCTGGAGACATTATTGTTCTCATACAAGCAATAGAAATTAATTTCTTAGTTCAGTGATTCTGTAAGGTACTAAGCATTTTCTAGAAGCGTGAAAATGAAGACGATCATTATCTCCTAGGAGACAATAATGTTCCGTAGAATCATCCTCCTGAACATAGTTAGCAATTCTGTAGGGTTCAGTTATTTCAGAGGAAGAATTCAGAGTTTACCTGCACTTTTAAATGTTTCTGATGGGTGGATAACAACTGAAGCTTTAATGTAGCTTCTGATAGATCAGTAAAATGAAATTATTGGAGAGGGACCAATATCATTTATTATTATTTCTTGTTTATACTCTTCTGACAAAACATAGAAACCAAATTTATTTCTTCAGCAGCCTCATTTTCACAGCCAGAATTCATGCTTTAGTCTCTAGAGCCATTATAGTTCATCAACTCTATCAAAAATCATGTAACAATTTCACTTTTCAAAACAAAGACACAAATTCAAAACTCCCAACAGAAATCTAAAGGTCAGACATTTACTTTTTCACCAGTTAGCACCTTGCCAGCAAGAAGGTCCCATTGTCTGTTCAGCACATTCCACATTATTCTGACATTTTTTACCCACTAGAGAATGGAGGGTAACATCCCTCTTTTAATGAGAATATCAGTGGAAAGCAACTATTAAACAGAGTCATTTTCTCTTCATACTGAAACAAACAGTTTATAATTTTAAAAATTATTGCCTTGTAGAACAGACACAGAATGTAACATTTTCCACTGGAAATGCTCTAATGAGCCACTGTTGTTTCTGCACCAGAGGACTGCTCCGACCCATCAATCTTGAAATGTGTCAGAGACTTTTGTTTCTTTGACCCAGGCTAATCTTAAATCATCAGCTTTGACGCTGGAGAACATCCTTGCAAAAATTAATCAAAGCGACAGAGAGAGGGAGAGGAGCTGATCCGACAGTGCTGTTGCCATCTGCAGTTAGAGAGAGCATTCCTGGGGGGCTGCTCCTGGGGGACCCTCTTCCTGCTCTGGACTAAAAGGGCCCTGACCAGAGCAGGAGGGTGAGCAAGAGAGGGGCAGCCCTGATATCCTGCTGGGACTTGCACCTCCCTGTGCTGAACGGATTTGGTTTTTGCATTTGAGTTCAGTAAAAAGGATGGGGTTTCATACCCTTCCCTTTCAGATGAGTAGTTACTCACTCTATCAGTTTGAGTGTTTTCATATTCGCAGCTCATTCACATTCCTTCACAGCTGCTTTTCCCTGAGTCAGGACCCAGTGTGCTGCAGCAAGTGTCTTCAGGATTATCACGCAGTACATACTCTATATGACACACTGGAGATTAAATACTCCCACTGTTTGTAAGAAAGTAATTTGCCAGATGGCATCTGCAGAACAGGAACCTCGGGCAACTTGGTAAACACTGTCCCTCAATTCTTACCCAGGTACTGAATGACTCACACCACGAGTGGCTGTGCTCCCTCACCTTGGGCCTACTATTAAAATGTAAAACTTCTTCACTTAAAAGGAAACATAGATTAAATTCAGGATAAGGGAATAGAATCATAGAATAATTTAGTTTGGAAAGGGCCTCTGGAGATCACATGGTGCAAACCCCTTAGCTCCACCAAAGAAGATATTTGTATTTATGTCATACAAAGAATCTATAAATCTGCAGGAGATAATCAGAGTCACATATGATAATATCCCTTATAGGACATAGAAATTAACTGAACTTATAATGAGTGCAAAAAAGCATTGACAACCTTTGTATTTTTGATATCTGGTGACTGATCTAGTCAAAGGCTTTATCTGGGAAATGCATTCAGGCCCCTGGGATAAGAATTAACAATATTCTTTCTAAATATGAATGATTTTGTGCCTCTCATGTGATGCAAGTCCCTCGTACCCCACTGACAGCAGGAATGAACAGTTGCAATAAAAGAACAAGTATTTTGCTTTGTCTTCCTTCCTACAGTAGGCAAAAAGGAAGCTTCATTCAGCAACACCACAGCACAGCTAAAGGCACCGAGAAGCTGTGTCATCCCACTCTTCCCCACACAGACAGCAGCAGCCAAGTGCAAACGACATTTAATTAAAACTCTCAAGTTA
Organism: Ifrita kowaldi; assembly: GCA_013398055.1. Classification (NCBI taxonomy): domain Eukaryota; kingdom Metazoa; phylum Chordata; class Aves; order Passeriformes; family Cinclosomatidae; genus Ifrita; species Ifrita kowaldi. Next base: position 692,640 of record VZRS01014571.1, on the reverse strand, counting down.
GTTTAAGTTTGGAGTGCTTCCACTGAAATACATTCTCTGACATAAAAAGAAAATTATAATCAGCCAGTATTGTGGGACCCACTGACAAGAGATCAACGGGCTTTCTGATGCTGCCTGCAGATTTCATTAGTGCTCTATTAAAAAATACTGTTTAAAAATTATTTTTATTACAGAATTACAGCCAAGACAAAAAAAAAAAAAAAAGAAAAAAAGCAATGGACAAGGTGGTTTTTAAAGATCCATAGCTCCATCATTTTCTGAGACAATTTTGCTATAGCTAAGAATGTACCCTGCCACGTTTTTAATTAAATGCTATGAAACCAATAAGCATAATGCAAAGATCCAATGCCAGGTACAGTCAGGTACAGATCAGGTAAAGGTCAGCTATTCCTTCCAGTGCAAATAATTTAAACCAGATTCAAAACAGAGATTAGGATCAGAGTACAGCACTTGAGCTAACTGCAAGAAGCTTTTGTGCCTACAAGCCATAGCTATTACACCATCAACAAGATTCATCAAATTGGTTGTTAACACTCTCAGAGGGAACCCTGTGGAAAGCTGCACCCTGACAGAGCTTTCTAGGCCACCTCTTCAGCTGCATATTCTGTGGATCCACACCGAGTACAACACTTTGAAAAAGATCAAACTCTTTACAGGCATCCGGGCACCAAAATGCTCTCTATGGAAAAGCAGATTTAGTAACTCCTTTGAAGAAATCTCTTGAGGAAGTCAGAGGAGCCACTGTGTCTTATAAGTAGCACTTCCAATGACTCAATTCCAGCCCCATGCTGTGGTGCCCCTTACTTCCACTTAACAAAATGCCTGATCACAGTGTTAGCAGGCAGGTAAGAGTTACATAAAGTGAGTTTAGACCAGAGGACAGTAAAAAGAAACAGATAATTTGTGCTCCTCTTGCTTGCACTAGTACCTGGAGTTTTCCCCACTCACCTCTTCCAGGAAGGGGATGTAGAAGACAAGGCTGCAGCCATTCCCAGAATCCACACTGGGCAGTGGTGACGGTGACAGGGTGGCTGGGGACAGCACACAGTTGTCTTTCAGTGTCACTCATGGACACAGGGGCTGCACACACCCACGAGCAACTCTGACTTCAACCCATCCATCAACACTTCAGCCCCAGTCTGGCTTCTGTAAGAATGTCAAAGTCCACCTACATTTTCCAAGAGGAGGATGTAGAATCACAAGTACTCCAAACTGGTCTAAAAGACACTGCAACAAAAGCACCAGTACATTTTCCTGACAAAGATATATCTGACACCTGAGAACTACCAGCTCCAAAAAAGGCATATTGAAAAATTACCAAGACAGAATTAGGAAGCAGGATGCACCTGGCCTTCCAGGTGTAGCAGATTCACATGAGACATCCCATCACACACCAGCTTTTCAGAAAGAGGATCCTGAATTTATGACATATGTAAGGCTGAGGAGCCACACAATCTGGTGTGCCAAGGCATCTGATTAGTTTCAGAATGTGCAAAGATATAGATAGGAGAAAAAAAGGGGGAGAGAATGGGGAAACCAACCCAAAAACAAGCAAAGAAACCCGCTCTACATTTTAATTTATGTTTTTTCCTCCAAAATTAACTTTAATCTTTGTCAATAAGTTGTCCTTTAGGGGAATCGGGGGTGGAGGGATGTTTCTAGAGTAGATTTTAAAACTTTGGTTTTTGGCATTCTCAGTGGGGTTTTTTTCAGCTGCTGGATACCATCATGAACAGCTGCTCCCAGCCACAGTGCACTTACTGCTGCCAGACTGCACGCTGAGAGCTGGAAATCTACTGTAAGAGGAGGAGTGTAGAGACTAAACCTCCACAGACTACTTTTAAGGCTGATTTAGAATTCTAGAGCTTAATAATTCAATTCCAGTTTTTATTGTAATTTTTACTTCTATGTTTGATTATGTGGTGGACCTTTAGTCTCAAGAGGAGAGGTTGCCCTGTGCAACTTGTCTCTATTTGGTATTTACAATGCAATGGGTAAAAATAACATGGCAGCATGAATCCTGCAAAATTTTGCAAATAATGGGACTTTTGAGTTGAAGTTTTCATACCTGTTTACATTCTTGGGTACATTCAGGAAAGCATGATGGATAATATGATTTATTGCAAATGTTGCATGTTGTTGAAATACATTCATCCAATAATAAGAAGCTTTGAAACTCTGATATTCGTGTTTCTGCAGATGCTGAATTTTCTCCCTAACTGGCCTTTTAAAAATATTTCACTCTACAAAAATTAAGAGTCTCACTTCACTGAGTCTTTTCAATAATTTAAGCAGTATAAGAAGTTCATTATACAAGGTAGTTCACAAATGTTTAAAAGCTTAATTCTCCAGATTATGACTTCTGGCAGGCTATATATATAAATTCAGCTAATGTATCCCTACAGAGAAATGTTATGTCTCAGAATAGAAAGTCTTTTGCAGGCAGCAGCTGGAGACAATATTTTCTTACCACGTGCAGTGCATGGAGATGCGGAGCTATAGGATTACTGCAGGCCATATTTGTGCAGTACAGTTCTGGAGTTTAAGACAATCAGTTTTCACTGTTTACTACCAATTTGAACATTCTCAAAGGGGAAGTTCAGGTTCATTTGTAGTCCAGAAACTGCCAAAGACTGGACACAAGATGTTTTTGAGCTTTAGCAAATCACAGCAAAGCTTCTATTGAAAATGAGCTGATAGGAGAACTTGCAAAGGCAACTTTAACCATTATAATACTTGGATGGTTGTGAACAAACACCACCCCTCCTCCCTTGTGACAAGGTCATGATGGAGCATGACTCCATATACTAGCATGTGTCTGATACAACTGTCAAACATAGGAGATCTACCTCCCTAAAAATACAAAAATACAATTAAAATAACAGAAGAAAGACTAAAAAAGACAACACATGGACTAGGAGACAAAATAGAAATTGCACAAGCATATGTCAATTGCCTGTCCACTTTAATAGAATAATTAGTTATAAAAAATACATTCTTACAGAACAGTTCATAGCAGGGAAACAGAGGCAGATGTAACTACACACAGAACAAGTCCAAAGCCAGCCTGCTCTATTTCACCTTCCCTCAATATACATTGGGCAAGTTGCAACTGTGAGGTGCTGAGTTAGAGCAACGTGCTGTGCTGGTATTTCAATATCCCAGCTGCTGTGAGACTGCTCTAAATTGGGTGGAATTTTTCTGAAATCCACAGATTTTGGTCATCAGCCATAAAGGTAAATAGAAGTGAAAGTGTGCTGCCGAGGTGAATTCTTGATAACACAGCTGCATCTGCTGACCTTCACTTGTAGATTCTTGATTGCTCCCAATGCCTTTCAAGCTATTCATGCTACAAGTTCTGTGGCAGATTCTTTTGAAAGTTTATACTGTCAAAGTCCAAGGGAGAACTGGTTTTTTTTCCGTCTGAGCCTTTAATCCCAAACATTGAGAACAGTTCTGCAGAGAAGGACTTGGGAGTGCTGGAAATTCTTTGCTCAGAAGGTGGTGAAACAGCTGCACAGGTTGCCTGGAGAAGCTCTGGGTGCCCCATCTTGCAAGTGTTGAAGGCCAGATTGGATGGGCCCCTGGGTAACCTGATCTGGTGGGTGGCCTCCTGGCTCATGGCAGAAGGGTTGGAACTTAAGGTTGGAACTTGAGAGAACCCTTAAGGTCCCCTCCAACCCCAACCATTCTATGTAACATGGAAACATGAAAAAGGAAAATTGTGCTGCAGATCTGTGAGTATATAAGCAGAGAAACTTTCAGTGTGTGGTGTATGCTTGTTATCTCACTTCATCATGTCAAACACCTTTGACATGACATATTTCATGAGGGCTGATGATCTCATCAGTCTTCTCCTTCTCTTTACTTCTGACATTTTCCATTATCTCCGTTCTCTCTTCCTCTGTCTGATGTCAGCAGTTTTCACAACAGCTCTTTTCCTGAAACCAGGAGACAAGAACTTCTCTACAAGTATACTTAATCCCTGATGGTATTTGGAACAGAGAGATGTGGTGACACTGATCATAGGATTGTGAACTTCCACAACAACTCTTTTTTTTAAACCTTCACAAAGAGTAACTGATAAGGAGTATTTACCACCCAGGAGCTCTGGCTTGTTGCAGCTCTGCACACTGACTGGGGCTACCTCCAGGCTCTCCCAGTCCTAAATATTCCAGATATTTCGTTATCATATTTCCCCACCATCCACAATACAATTATGAGCTGCATTTGCCACTGGGAACCAAGCAAAGCCTAAAGTTGGAGCTTTCAGTCACACATGGGTTTGTGCTGACTGAGTACAAGATTTAGGCTGCTTTCCAATGTTTACTTCTGATGGATTCTGCATGCTTCCCCTAATTCAGGAACTCAACCAATTAAAACAAGAGAAGGAGGACTTATTTTGCTGAATGTAATTCCTTCTTAGGGGATTTACTGAGCACCCCTTATAGCTGGAGGAGGCAATAGGATTGGGAGCGTTTAACGTCTTACAGAGTCAAGCCACAAACACTGTCTTAATGCCTCCAGGTTAATGTTCTGAGGGCAGATGACAGGGCTGGCCTGTGTCACACCCCTAACTGCAGATAGGGCATTGTATTTAGGGTTTAAATGTATGAGATTTAGTCCTTAAACAAGTCAAAGTAGGCTGTTATATCTTAGACAAGCTTTTATCTTTACACGAGAGTCACGTGTAACTACAACTACAATCCAGGGTATAGTTTCTGGTTTTGTAATTGCATTACTCCAGCTTAGGAAATACTTACAGAACACACCATACTCATGTTCTCAGGGGCTTGTAATACAGCAGTACCAGCTGTAGATACGCAGCAGTATAAAACCTCACTATAGGAGAATCTCAAGTTTTTAAACTGGCTTCCGGCTGTTTTGATAATTGCTAGTTGGTAACTGAACTGCTAGAGAACAACAGCTTCTGTTCTGGATTTCTCTGAGCAAAGATGGCACCATTTTTCTATAGCTTATTTTACAGCACAATTTCCCAGCATCCTAGATGAGACAAAGCATCTCTATGATGCTCGTGGCTCTTCACTCTCATTTCAATCATTTTATATATGAAAGAAGTAGAAGACCACAGACACAATTCTTGCAAGAAGTACAGTCTAATCTTTGATTTCACATTAACAGCCAAAATTAGTTTAAAAAATAAAAGACTATGGAAAAATATTTTCTCTTTAAAGTGGTGAGGGACAGCAGTGCTTATTCATTACTCTTTGTGCTACATTGCCTGATTTCTTTCAATTTGTCTTTCACACTGGCATCCTCTTAGCCAGTATGTTGCTATATAGGCCTCTGGCCTTCACAATTCTGAACAACTTTTAAGAAGTTAAAACTCCTTTATAGATGTGTTTCCTCACATCCATCCCCCACCAGGACGCCAGGGAGAAAAACAACAAGCTCTCAGAAGTTTTTCTGTTCTACTGTAGAGATGACAGCTGCATTGCAAAGATTCCCTGTCGAACTCTGAACATTGCCATAAAATTCAGGAATTCCTTTACATCCCTCTAGTCCTGCTGGTTTTATTCCACTTGCTGCCAGCATCAGGTAGTTTTTACAAAATGAACAACTGAGAAAGGAGATACAATTTTCTCCTTTGAAATTCATCCATAGAAGCAGCAAGCCAGACAAAGGAAGAAAGATGCATCTAATGCAGCAAACACTGAAGTAGCATTGTTTAAAAAAAAAGCCAACAAACCAAGAAAGTCCTTTTGGTTGAATATACATAAGTTGGTTTTAAATGTCCGTATTTCTTTTCACTGAGAAAGATTGGTCAGCATGACTGAGAGTTGTATGCAATTTTCATAAACATTAATTGCACATAGATTTTTCAGGAAAAATACAGCACTTATTAGGTTTATAGCATCCCCAGCTTTTGGTGACAGTCTTCTGTGGAAAATATTTTGAGATATCGGCTCCAAATATCAAGTACTGATTCTTTTTGAGCTATATATTTTTCTGTCACCTCTGTAACAGGAAGGCTTGGACTTAATTACTAACACCTCATTTGATTCAAAGCTTTACTTTCATAGTTTTGCATTGCATTGATAGTCACTTTAGTTGTGGGTCAAAGTAACAATTTTTCGTTGTGATTTTTCCAGTCAGCCAATGAGCCAAAGACTCGCATGCCAGAACAGGAAGATGCAGTCTGGATAGGAACATTTACAAGGGTATTGTCATAGCATTTACACTGGTGGTGGTGCCAAATGAGCAGAATTCTCCCTCTAAATCTATATTTCAACACTGCTTTATTCAGATCATCTTGCAAGGTGATCATTGTTCCAGACCATTCTCGTATATTTTTCTAAATAATGATATTAAATCAATACATAAACATGGTAGGAGAAATGTCAACACTGTACAATAGCTACTGCAACAGGATATGTGTCCCTAAGAGGCCACAGCTGAGATTTATTGGTCCACAGTGTAACTCCAACTCAGCAGTTTCAATAGAGAATGCTTCCCATCCCACTACACAAAGAGTACCTATTGTTTCTAGGTATGATATTCTGTATAAAAAACAAAATACAGGGCCATACACATCAGGGCAAACCTCCTGGTAGTCACAAAGTGAAACAGAAACACCTAATTTTAGTTCTGTAACAGCATTTCTGACTCACTGAACATGTAATTCTCAGAGGATGAATTTCAAGTGTTGATAGATTTATTGCAAAGTAAAATTAAGAATAAAAAGCTGTCCTTCACTGTTATTTTATAGATTATTTCCTAAGAGGATTTATAGAAATCGTACTTGAAGCAGACAGCAAGTGATTATCTGGAGTTCAGCTACTACATTGAATAGAACACTACTGGGATAGCAGGTGCTCTGCTGCCTTTTGGGCTGCACTACCACGAGTAGAAAAGTAGCAGCAAAAAAAGAGAGGACGTCCAGCAGAGAATCCTAAGGACACTGAAGGGAGGTGCAAACTGGAAATTCCTGAAGTGCTCTCAGCACAACATCACACCTGCCCTGAAGTGTGAACCCAGGAGAAGAAAGGTAGCAGTTTCCCAAAATAAAACTTTCCCCTCCAGATCAGTTGAGATCCTTTCTCCAGGCTGCTAAAATCCCTGCCTTTGGGAGTATTCGGCACCATCTACTCCCAGTGGAGAAGTGAAGTGCTGACACGTTGATGTGAACAGCAGAATGGTTTTTGGGGATGTATCTCATGAGGAAGTTGGAAGGAGCAAATCAATGTCTCAATGTGAGCTTGGTTTTCTCCAAGCTGAAAGGTCAGAGAGTCAGCAAAGATGCTCCTCTGACTTAAGAGCAGCACTAGAGCACTTCACAAGCAAAATAATACAAATTCCACAAAATTATTTATATATATATGTCTTAGACGATATTCCCTGCAAGATACAAATGATGTACAAAACAAAGAAAGAATTTTATATCTGTTATATATGAGGTCAACTAAGGTGAGTACAAGGCATACCATAACTTCAAAAGCTAGGAATTACTAAGAATTACTATATCACATGGTATCACACAGCCCAGAAATTTAAAGCCTTAATGGTACAAAAAAAAACCTTGGAAAGAAAGTCCTCCTTCTCTTGGTTCCCACAGTATTTGTAACAATTTAAAATGTCATCTGTAATTTGCTGATCTGCTGATATCTGTAATACTCCTCATTAGAGTTAAATGGCTAACTTGATATAGTCATAAACAAGTCGTGCTTGGTAATAGGAGTTCTAAATCAGGCAGCTACAAGACAAAAGATCGTCTTTTGTTCTTGATCCTTGTCTTGTGCACAGAAAACCGATCGTGCACAGAGCCTTTGGTTCATAAATAAACCAGGAAAATTCAGACTGACATTTCAAATTTAGTCACAAAATGCAAGCACTTGATGCATTCATTGTGTGTGTCTCTTGTCTACATTTACTCTCAAAAAGCTCTCATGTGCACAGAAGACAACGCCTTGTTTTAATTAACAATTCATTTCCAGCTATCTTTGTGTATGGAACGTGCATATTTTTACATTTGCAAGCAGATCTTTAAGAGCATTTCTAAAAGCTCACAGCCTCTGGTAATGTCAAGATATTTACAGAGTGCAAAAAAATATATTCAAAAGCCTGTATATGGAAGTAATAATATACAGTTAAACTATATTGTCTCAGACAATAGAGAAATAAAAGGTCAGCATTTGACAAAAACACCAACACCAAAAAAAAAAACCCTTTGAAGAAAATAGAAACAGCCTCAGCAGGTATATGAGGAGTTATTCCTCTACTTTTCAGAGAACAGGAGCATGAAAAAGAGAGGGGTTGTTTTCAACACTTCCAAGATAACACAGTAACATTTGAAAGGAAAAGGTCTTTCATGTACTAAGATATAAGTTCTCAGTCTACCATAGCCAAACTGTCTTCAACCATTGGCACTGTTACTGACTAAAGAAACTCACTCTGTTAATGAAACAAGGCAAAATGTGTGCAAAAACTCAAGTGCAGCTGATGAGTGAACAGTGCAATTCAGAAGGGAGTGTGTGAAAATTGCTCCAAGCTATCCTTTCCACTTCACTGACCAGGAATCAGTTGCTTGAATTTTTTTTTGGCTGCCAATGACTCCACAGGCACTTCATGTTACGGTGCAAACAGGAGGGGGGAAAAAAATCCTGGTCTTGCGGTGGACACTCTTAGCTCAGCTTGGCAGGGTTTCAAACAAGGCCACCTTGTGTCCCAGGTAACACCCTCCCTCCCTTCCAGGGAAGCACCGGTATTTTCCAATCCTACTGGGTGATTGACATAGTTATAGGTAATTCTTCCTCCCCCTGACCAGGCAGTGCCTACACCATGCCAGTACCACAGGTTGCCTCTCTCTTGGAAACCCTCATTCCCTCATCTCGGCCGGATGCTCTCTGGCACTGATCTCCTGGAACAAAGACACAAATTCCTCACTTTGCTTTCCAACTCATGAACACCTCCCCATTGGAAGGAGTGATTCGATTCACTCTCCTTATGCATATGCAGATCTAATTAGCTAATAAGCAAGTTTGTTGGAGCCTGAGATTCTGGCAGGTGCTCTGGTCTGTTATCCTACCTCAGTAACTCCCCTGTAGCAAACCTGGAGTTGAAGCACATGTCACTGGGCCTCTCACTGCTATCGCCATCTGCAGCAGCTTCTTTTATTCCTCAATTATGCTCCTGCTATCTGGGCTGAAAAAAAACTTCCAGTCCTTGCCAGTCTAAGCATATGCCTGTGTATTTATTCAAGTAATTTTTAACGATCTGAGTTGACAATGCCATCTTTCATATCATTTCACTGGGGTTTCACTAATATTGAGTGTCTCATGCTTAATGGGAAAGAGTGAAGTTGGGATAAAACTTCCTTATTTACAAGATTTTCAGAGAGAAATAAGGCAGCAGAGTGTTTCAGTGAATACAAAATTCAGAGTGCTGGCTGATAGACTGATTTCAGTCAATCATAGCAGTGTCACTAGAGAAGCTATCTAAGGTCAGTCTCTGTTCCTAAATACAAAAAGAGACAGGATAGTGAATTACTGCAGCACTACAACAGCAAAACTTCCCCTGTGCTGGCTCAGTTCCTCTCCTCAGGGAGTAGAAAACAAAGATATATATCTATATATATATATAAAAATATATTTGATACATATACATATGTTTGAGACTCCACGACTTTTCCTCTACACCCGGGCTCACACCCACCTCACTCACCCTGGGGTGCCAGAAATACCTGAGCCCTCTCCAGGTGTTTGTCAGCCACATCCTGGGCTAGTCCTTGGTACAAGTGGCAGACATGAGTGAGCTGCTGCACCCCTTTCCCTCAGCTACGAGCCTGCTAATTCTCTGATAAAAAGCACATTTCCTGAGGCTGCCTGCAAGCCATTCGGAAAATGGTTAACTCATCCCTGCTATTTCCCTTGATCAAGATCGATTTTGATGTTCAAGAACAGTCTGTGGTAAATGAATGTGTTCTTGTGGAAGGAGACACCAGCAAAGTATAGCACTACACTGCACGATTGAGACAGATTTGGTTTTTTTATGGAACCTCTGAGGAGAAATATTTCCGACAATAGCTGTCATGCTATTGTCAGGCCACTTAACCTCCACAGCACAGGTTACTGTGCCCTGGAGTGGGAGGGAGATTTAGTTTAGCTTTAACTACACAGAACAGACTGGTGCTAGATTTGACATCCCAGCTGAAGAGGCGCAATCCATTAACTGGAGCAACTGTACATCCAAGGGGTTTTGTATCTACCAGAAGCCAGTTTTGAAATACAAGTAGCATCATTTACATCCCAAAAAAGTAATCGCAGTGGAAGCTTCTTGGAAAATATAACTGATGATTTAGCAAATTTTTTTGCGTATGAAATCTTAATTAAGATGTTTTGAGAATTAAGAATTTCCCTGTAAGAGCCATTTGCTGTTACCAGCTGCTTTTATTACTTGGTCACAGATATCATGCTGTAGATACCCACAGAGTTTTTATTGAACAGAATTGCTACACTAGCAGCCAAACTAAGCTGCTGTAAAAAGTGTGGACTCACCACCTTTTTAATTACACTGCAGACATCCTCAAACTGGTAGTTAACAACTGAATTTTGTGATTCTGTTGAATTACAGAAACAAAACCAGAGAACTTGATTCCCTAATGAGGAAGCTGCCAACCTAAGCACAAGTGGACTGCAAAACACTGTGCACTTTATAAACATTATACACCCTTAAAGCATACATTTTAAAAGTGTGTATAAAGTGAGTAAGTACATAATTTTCTTTTTTTTCTTCAATGGATGGTTTTTACTTTATAAGTATGCAAAAATAAATAAAATACATTAAAAAAACTTCTATAGGAAAGGGTGAATGCCTATTCAAGCAGAACAGTACAGAGAATATCTGATATCAGTGATGTGCTGGCTATCAGAAATAGAGTTGTTGCTTTCAGCTCCTTATCGAACAGGCCAAGTGCTAATCACTGTCATTGATATAAAAATGAAATTAAATCCACTGAAGCAAAAAAGAGTATAGAACACTTGCAAATATTCACAAAAGAGCCGATTTATACAAATGTAACTGATGTGGCCCATTATTCTAAAAAATTATCTTAAAGAGTAAAGACAGAAGACCAGGTCAGATGGGAGTCTGAGCGATCTGCTCTAGTGGAACGTGTTCCTGCCCATGGCAGGGGGTTGGAACTGGATGGTCTTTAGGATCCATTCCAACTCAAATCATCCTATGATTCTTTGCTAAGAATGAGCTTTTAGTTGTCCAGGGCAGCTGAACTTCTGATTAGGCCTAGAAGTAATTATCTACTAATGCACCTACGTTTTTATTCTCATTTTCATGTTTGTAATTACAATGTATCTGCAATATTAGAGTAGAAAAATCCATTCCCCACACTAACAGTGCACGTCAGAGAATTAGGAACATCTTTTAAGAGCACACTCGTAGTACCTCAATTTTAAGAATTTCTCCCTGAAGGCTTCCAATCTGTGTAAATGAAGGGACAGTAGCAAAATCCTCTCTAAATGGGTTTATATGATGCTGCTAATGCTGCTTTTGTATGATGCTGTCAATGCTGCTTTTGGAGCATTAACATACTTTAGTACTTCAGATGAGATCATTCTGAAGCTGAAAGTGCGTGCAGAGGCCATGTCTAGGTCAGGGACATGAAGTTATTTTGCAGCCTCACTGTTATTCCAGTTCTATTGCCATTGTCTGATAAGTGACAATCTACTCTTTTTAGGGATTAAAAATCAGGGGGTAAACATACTCTACTATACAGGTTAAAAATAGGGTTTTATTCTGGAGGTAAGTACACTCAGATTCTGAACCCTTTGTTGCAAAGAACACACAGCACAAGAGACTCGGAATGAATTTTGGGTCAAGGATACAGCATAAAGACCATTTATGACCAAAGTGTTGGAAGAGTTCTACTTTGACACCATTCAGTCTAGAAAGGACTCAAACCTTAAGGTTGTAGCAAAAAAATTACATAATAAATTCAAGGGTATCAAGTGTTTTTATTATGATGGGAATCAAATGTTTGTAATACGGGAAGAGCTAAATTTACCCTGGCATCATTTAGAAGAGTGGCTGGAGAGAAATCATACAGGTCAAGAAAATAAGTCCTAAAAGTATATTTCAATCATAAACTATCCTGATCTGTTGTTTTCAAACCTGCCATCTAGTATGATATGTTTATATTATTTAATATGTACAGGTCTGATCACAGATGGTGAGAAAGTAACATCAATCTGCTTCAAAACAAACCCAATCACAAACCCCCAGCTACCCTTTTTTACTTTTTAGTTCCATTAATTCTCTGCCTCACCATCTTTCTATCCTTTTACATGGTAGAATCACATATATTGTTATGATGGAATTAAATATATTTCAGCATTTTGTGGTTATAAAAACTTCCATTGTTTTTAATAGCCTTTGAGCAAGGTGTTTAACAAGCAAGCCAAAGAAAAACAAAAATCCTAAACAGAATTAAATCTTGAATGATTATACACAAACCATGAAAGAAAGCATTAAACTGAGGACATGAATTTTGATCACATAATGTTTACTCCATATTTATAGAACTCAAATCCTGAGATTTTCATCCTAATCTTCAATAAGAGTTAATAGTGGTCACAATGCATTACAAACTGTCTTCCATGCCCAAGCTGTCATCCTTCATAAACAAAACCAGAACAATCAAAATAAGGAATTTAAGAACTAATACAAATTTTAAATAGTTCTGAGTCTAGGTACCTAGTAAGAGACATATACCAATTCATTTATTTAAATACATATCTCATTTTTCAAAACAGTATGCAGAATTTTATCTGATTCTGAAATAACAGGTCATCTAAACAGTCACCCTTATTCTACATAATTCCATCTTTGCTAAACAATACCTTCCTTAAGGACTCTCAAAATAAGAGTAAAACCTTGACTATGAAAATAAGCAATTTGGCGTCTTAATCTAGTAATATAAAAGAAGAGGAAACAACAGGCAACTCTTATGTCCCTCCAACAGTTTTAAGAAACATTTCTGTTGTATTCTTTAGAGAAGTACTAGTTCTTTTCTGTGCAGAAAACCACCGTTTCAGGACTTTAAAAGTATCTTAAAACTCTCACAGAATTGTATCTGTAGGATATGATCAGATTATTATGCATTCAGAGCCTTTTTCTAGCTCTGTCAGAGATTTCTTTATCTTTTAAATTGCATTTATTCCTTTGCCTGTCTTTTTCTCATTCTAAATGTCTGATGAGTGTCTGCCCAATCTAGAAAAAGGCTCCACTAACAAAAATATGGGGCTAATGGGACCTAATTCCTTTTCTGGCTACACAGCTGTACAGCTGTGAAGTGCAGGATTTAATAATGATATCTGGAACAAGAACAACAAAGTCTGCAAACACTGGAAAAAATACACATTTCTTCTGTGTTCCAGGCAAGTAGAGCACAGATTATACTATTTTGACATCGTAACATGCATAACTTTCCTTTAAAAAAGAACTTGCATCATATTCTAGACACAGTTATACTTCTAGTTGTCTTTTACACATGAAGTATCACCATACACTTTTCTGTGTCGCATTGGTCCCAAGTGAAGATGTAAAAAAAGAGAGAACCAACCCATAGACTCAACTCATCCCAGAGATCACCCATTTGTTTCTCTGGAATTGAAGGCAGACTGCTTCAAGGTACTTGAATATCACCATCTGCATGAGGCCAAAATAATTCTATGTTGCCACATCCACGTGCATTTTATTACTGAGAAACTTTAGTGATATCAAGATACAACAGTTAAGGCACAACAGGTTCTGGGAACAGCTGCATTTGTCTGGGGTTTTTTTCTTTTTTTTCTTTTTTTCTTTAAATGAACAGGAACTTTTAAGCTATGCCATGACTCACTCCATAGTTTGCTCTGGTCAACACTGTCTTTGCTATATTAATATCAATAAATTAGTGTTTTGACTCTTAGGACAGCACAACTGGGAGTACAGAAACCTCTCTCACAGTGTTGGAGTTAAACGCAGAGATAATACAGAAGCAGATCCAAGAAAAACTGTCAAAAGCAAAATTCTCAACATCTATAAACATTTGTGACAAGCATGCAAAAAGTTAAATGGTTGTCTCAGTCTTTGTAGCTCAAGCCATTATCTGAGGTTAAACAAGAACAGCTGTTAATTTCACGGGGGGTTACCCTATTGCTACACCTATAAAACAGTTTCTATTAGACAGGCTCAGAAACAGCTGCCTTGTAACAGCTTGCCTGTTCCAGTTAACTCGGAGCAATGTTTTATATTCTGCATTTCCTACACAGGCTATCCTATATTCCTGCTCACTGAAAAGCCACTGATTTTTCCACATAAAATACTATCACCACCTCTCAGTTCATTTCATTGCTTTTCCTAAACAGACTGCAGACTTAATCTGAGTTCTCTGAATGTTTCATGAAATAAAACCATCAAAATTGCGTAGCAGGAGGCGAGGAACCCCTACCACTTCAAAGAACAATAACATCATGTGCTGGGAGGAAATGAGGGAGCAAAATCCATCATTTACACCTCATGTGTGCAGTAAACGCACCTTTAAACAACAGACAGCATATTAGTTATCAATTGTTTATTTTGAAAGTGATCTGATCTCCTGGAATTTCACTTAACTTGTACCAGAGGAATCTCTTATTCTAATTCAGCACATGCACTATCATGGCAATATAGCAACCAATAGCAAGTGATTTTGTTGCTATGTGTATGTTATGATTGGGGCTCATGACACTGAAGTCAACATAAAAGGAGGTGAAATTATGGGAGAGAAAATACTTCAGTATTAATTCTCTGCTGAGGACTACAGAACGAATTTAAAATTGCCAGTTGCTAAATCCAGTGATTTCACAAAGTTCCTTGACACAGACTAAGCAGAGATGAAGGAAATCCTGCAGCTATTCCCTAAGATTTTTCAAGTCATATACCATTGTGCAGTCAAAGGACTCATCCCTTTGGTAATGCAATTCCAAATTATTAAGAAGTCAATCCAATAAGTGCTAAAAAATAGTTTCTGTATATTCACAATGGACTTATTAAAAGATGACAATTGCAAAGAAAGAAAGGACTGCAAAACGTCTCATCCAAGCTTTCTATCACAAGGAGATATATTATATAACTCGTTCATAAAAGGATCAGAACCTTAAACAACCTCTAAGTAGTTTGTTCTGTCCCAGACCTCCTTCTTCCTACCAACCCTGCTCTATATTCCCAGCTGGGTTTACTATTTACAGTTAAATCATCATTACATACAGTTAAATCCACCATTACAGAGTGTTGTTGTCTTGCTCAAAATATGCATTCCCTATGTAACTCCAAACCTTTTGACTTAAGAGGGGAAAAAAAAAACCTTATTTCTCCTCCTCCTCCTCCTATTAGCCTGCAGGATTCATACTAACAGAGAATGAGTTAGATTCGAATGACAGAATTGTTTATTCATTTCCAGACATAATTTGCATTTAGATGTGTTAAGTACAGTAACTTTGCACAAGTTCTTGAGAGTAAAATGGGTGTTGCAGAGCTTCCACCAGAGATGCTTTGGAAGTTGTCCCACTTGGCTTTGGGAATGAATCCATAGGCTTCAGACTGAGACAGCTTCTCAAGGGAGCGCACGTGATGCAACAGTTACTGAGAGTCAATAAACAGAAAACCTTACAGTGCCATTTCAATGCAAATGCTTCTCAAACTGGAATGCAATTTAGCCACCCTATCGACATTTAAATGGATATAAGACACAACCCAGTGAGGGTAAATGTGAATATTTATGCTGATTGCCTTTTATCAGCTTTTGTCTCTTTCTTTGCCATTTTTCTTGTATGCAGTAAAGTCTTCCCATATTAACACTGAAATCTGTTATTCCATCAACATAAGGGTGAAAAAATGAGGAAGGGAATGAAAGAGGAGTAGAACACTGTGAACTCAGCCAATATGGACTTAGCTGCTTTACTGTAAATTACTTCTTGGGCAAGCCTTCCTGTAGCTGCTTCCTTGTCTGTAGCCAATTCTGTCTGTATTTCATCAAAATCTTGTAAGAATGAACTCCTAAAGGTCACGGGTCAAAAGAGTTTGGGTAATCACTAACAGAGAGCTTGATAAGAGGTTCCAAAGGATGCAAATACAATATCAAAATGGTAGCTCAGGTTCTGAAAGCTGGTCTACCCTGATGATGCTGCTTCCAGTTCAGGACTGAGAGCTTGTTCACATTTCCTCACCACAGTCAGCTGGGCACTGCCTAAAGGAGTTGTGTTCTCATTTATCATAGATATAAACCTGACTTCATTAGGCTCATAATAAAAAACTACCATGAGCTTCGATGAAACAGAATTTTCCGTTTAAATATCGATCTTGTATTGGTCCATAAAACTGCCTCACTATATTTTTTCTCATTTTTTTTAATTATATATAAAATCCAAGATACAACACCACTAGAAAAAAGTAGAAAAGTATAGATGAGAAGAAATACTTATGCAGAAAACATGAACATAAATGCCTGAGAAGGGAAAAATTTGAATAAACAGATCCTATGTAAATCAAGAGCTCACAGTTGTATTGTGGACACTGGAACTCCCATGGTACCATTGCATAGCTCTGTGTGCTCGTTTTGAGAGGTAAAAATCTTAGGGCTGCATAATTTAAAAAAATAAAGCCAAGTTTTCCCCTTCATTTTTATTTTTAAGTTGCACAAAACAGGAAGATTTGTGGAGCATAAAGCCATTTTGAATAGGCTGCTTAGCTGGTACTCTAATACATCAGCTGCTGGGGGATCTGGAGAGCAGCCAAGCCTCCCAAATTCAACAGTTCAGCAGCTCTCCCTGTTCTTTCTCCCAACACAGGAGGACAACAGCTACTAAAACTGAGATTTCACACTAATGCATCTTTCATAAAGTTTGCTTTACAAAGGCCCTCCCAACCTATTAAAGATATTTAAAGAGCAGTTCGGTACTTCAAGATGTCCTGAACTGGTCCTGTCCTGAATTTTGTTGTTGTTTTGTTTTTAAACA
This sequence comes from Ifrita kowaldi, assembly GCA_013398055.1. Lineage (NCBI taxonomy): Eukaryota > Metazoa > Chordata > Aves > Passeriformes > Cinclosomatidae > Ifrita > Ifrita kowaldi. The sequence continues at coordinate 675,631 of VZRS01014571.1, read as the reverse complement.
CTTCAGTTCAGCAGCCCAGTGGGAAAGGTCAGGACAGCTGGCCATATTTTTTGGCATTACATTCATAAATACAGCAAGGTGTTACTCTGTTTCCCCTCAGCTAGTAAGGGAGATGCCCATGGAACCAGAAATCCTGTCGTACCTGTACCAGCACTGTCTGAAGATCCATTTTTTAACTATCAAATTCCTTTTCAGGGAAAGCTGTCTTAAAACCTCTATTTTATAGAAGCTTAAATTTAAACCTGCCCATGTTGAGATGATTTCCCATAGCCCAGTGAACAGCGATGCACTGTAGTACGTCAGTTAAAGCTGAAACAGCTTGGTAGGATCTTTGGAAAATAAATGGAACAGCACAGGTCTGTGTAAAGAAGGAATACTTTCTCCATGCATACATATTAAAATAAAAAAGAAAAATCTGATCACTCCATTTCCTTCTGCTCACTTTCTCACAAGAACAAGTGCTATAAATATCCCTGAAAAGTGAATTTGGGAATCAAGTACCTTAAATATTTCTCAAAAGCAAACTGCTAATTATGAAATAGTTTTAGATAAATACTTTCATTGCATAGATGACAACAAAGAATTTCTGCAATTAATCATTATAGTTTAAATACTGTTGTCAAAATGTTAAACATTTGCAAAGCACTAGCTGTTGGCTTTTCATATGCAAGAACAAATTTGCAAATCACTGTAAGGAAGAAAATAATTACAGAATTATGTAGTGTTGCACTAAATAGTAATGTTTCAAGTGTGACCATGTGTTCATTCTGATCTGCCCATCAGGACCTGAAGGTGATCTGTTGGTCCCAAGTACTTAAAGATTTATCATACATGAGCATGATTACAAAGGTACATGCATCACTTATGAAAAAAAAATCAACTTTATGCTGCCCTAGAAATTTACATTAATATGCTCTTACAGTAATTTAATTAAATACTCGTTACTAAGTACCACATCTAAATAGTGTGACTTGTACAAAATTTAATTTGGAACTATTCAGAAACAGCAGCAGAAAAAAATATTTCCCTACAAAATCCTGCTAAATCAGCATACTCGTATGGAAATGTCTATTACTATCCATTATCTGATCCCAAAGGATAAGCCTAGAGAAATTGTTATTAAGTTTTGAACCCAATGCTATTGTAAATATTTAGCATCAAAGGAATACTCTGAACTCTACTCCTTATTTTGCTTTGGAGACATTACCTAAAGGAACTGTTGCATTTTTTTAACGTATCAAATAATGAAATACTGACACATTTCTCATTTTTTCTCAAAGCAGTATGTTCCATTTAACAAATAATACATTTTTTCCTTCATCAATTCATGCTTGTCATTATTTGTACATGGGTTGTCATGTTCTACATCACAAATGTTTCCATTTCTATATTGCAAACCAGTCAGGAATGATGAAATTTATTTACTAAATTGTTAAAGTGTGATTTACAAGAGAAAGTAATTTACCTTGCAAACCTCCACTACCAACAAACTGTTCATTTTTAAGTCCTGGCAAGTGTAAAATTAGCTGTTACAGAATTACAGGGTTTGAGCAATAAACTGTTGTACCAGGTAAATTTATACAGCACTTTGGCTTCCTAAAAAACAACACTTAGTGTTGAAGGAGGCCAAGTAAATAGCACCTTAAAAAAATAATAATTCTTCAACGGTTATTGTAATAAATATGCTGGAGATTTTCATTTCAGCTGCATTCCACAACAGTAACAAGTTTATCCTGACCATAGGAAAACCGGTTTTATTTCTCTCCATTTCTTCGGCCTAATTGCTCCATGGGCAAGTATTGGCTACATAGTGTTCACTACAGGAAAGAGAGACTAAAATTTTCAAGCTTATCTACCTTACATAGGAAAACAATATTATTTTCTAGTCAACAGAATAAAAAGCTGCATTTTCCAGTGGATTGCTCCTCTGTGTACCTCTCCAGCAGAATCTGACAATTTAAGCTATTCCACTGCATTGCCTTTCTCTTTGGTATCCAGGAAATTGCTACCAGCTTCTAGTTTCAAAATGTTTTACATACCATAGGCTGAGCAGCCAGAAATGTCAACCTGACTTACACACAGTCTTTTAGGAAAGTTAAAGATCAAACTTTAAAAAAAGTAGCATCAAACCACTTGCTTTGCCTAGCAAATATACAAAGTCTGCTCATTAAAAATAGGACAAAGGTATCATTTGGGTTGCTTTTCTCCATTGTAGCGTGGCCACTTTAAGCTGGTGAGACAGATTTTATATTTGGTGTCAGCCACTCCCAGGGCTTTGCAGTTACGTGTGCGGAGGATGAACAGCAGGCACTAATATGAGTATCATGACTCTTTTCAGGCAGTAGGTGAAACCTTGAAGAAAAAGTGGCTCTGTCTTCAAAAAAGTGACCTGACCTTTGCTTTGGTGGGTTTTTACTCTGCAAGAAATAAAAAGCACTGCATGCTCTCCAATGCATCCTTCCTAGCTGATAAACGATTTTGTTCTAGCACTCAGCACAAAAGGACTACATTTTATAAAGACCAATAGCATGCTATTAGTGCTAGCTAATGATAGCTCATGTGCCATACTGGAAACAAGCTTCATAGACCTGGAATATGTCATATGAATCATGAACAAACACGTAATTGGCCCAGAACCTTTGATATGCTTACCAATTAAATGTAATTCTTGTTGAATTTAATATATTTAATTTTACAATGACTTTGCAGTTCTTTGGATATCAAAGGCATCACAAATCCAGCATGCTTATCATTTATGACACTTCTGCTCTGAGAATTTCTTGCAGCATGCAAAGAACTCTCTGTAGGGTATCTGTGATGTGTTGCACAAGCAAGCTAATCTAATATTGACCTGACCAGTAATAAAATCCGTTTAGAACCTGCAATAGTACGTAATGATTTTACCTGCAATTGATGAAATGTTCCTGAAACAATCTGTAGTTCAGTATAAGAAATAGTGGGGGTTTACTTGACACAGAATACACTGCTAGTGAAGGTAATTCTTGTATATGATGTCTTAGTAACGAACCCCTTCTGTTAACAGACTTTTAAGGATTTAAATATATTTAAGTCCAGTGTAAAATACTTCTTTTATGGAGCCAGATCCTGCAGTCCTTGCACAGCTAAAACTTCCATGGATATCAATGGGAGCTTTTAAAGTATAATAATAAGGACCTGCCCAGGGTCACTGGCATAACACAGCTCTGCTGCGATGCTTTGTGTGTAAGCTCCAACCTTCTCTGTCACTTGCAAGAGGCAGAGATCAAAATAAGACCAAAGATCAAGATACAGAAACCCATGTGAATTCAAGATGAGAAAGACCCTCATTAAATAAAAAGAATGGCATCAAACAGCATGGCACATAATGCTGGTGCACTTTTTGTTTGGCTAATGTTTATAAAATATTGTTAAAATATCTTAACTTTATCCAGAATATTTACAATGTATTAAGTGAATTTTAAGAAAAGTGAAGGAAAAAAAAAAACCTTACAGTAAGTTCAACAACAATGATCATTTTGGGGAGAGCTGTAGCAATGCCTACGATGGCAGAATTTGGCTCCATATGTTCTGTTAGCAAAAACCCAGACTGTTTATATGACGTAAATTGCTTTTTAGAATGTTACTAGAGCTATAAACTCTGTGGGTCCAGATTATACATTCAAATTTCAGGGAGAGTTTGCCTCAGTGAACAACAAGGAGCTGTGCTTTATTTGAGAACTCTGTGTGATGCTATTTTAAAGAAAAAAAGTCAAAAAGCCCACAAAGAGGTATGTTGGATATAAACTTTTGGATAAATAAAATTAAATCAAGGGGCTGATCCCTCAATCCTTGCTACTCTGGGATCCTGTCCTGCAGAAGGTTGGCACCGGGGGAACTTCCAGCAGGCCTTGGCCCAGCAGGAAAATGCCGGATTCCTGTTGACTTCATTGGGGCAACTCTAACGAGCCACCAGACCACGGCTAGACCCCAACTGCTTCCTTAACCATTGGGTTGATGGACCACTTGTTATATTATTATTATTATTATTATTATTATTATTATTATTATTATTACTATTTTTAAACAGTGTGTGTGTGTTCTGCTTCCAACCGAGCTTCGCTTCCAGGCGCAGGCGCGGCCAGCGTCCCGCCGAGCTGGGTCGGGTGCGCGTGCGCGGGAGGCGGTCGGAGCCCGCTGCTGACTTGGCGCCATTGTTGGTTTCGCTGTTGTAGGGCAAAGGCGCTAGGGCGGCCGATAAGGCTGTGGCCATGGTGATGAAGGAGATTCCGAGGGAGGAGTCTGCAGAAGAAAAGCCCCTCCTCACTGTGGCATCCCAGGTGGGCGGAGCGCGGGGCTCTGAGGGGGCCGCGGGCGCTGCGCGAGTCCCCAGCCCCACTGGGTGACCCATCCCGTGCCAGTGGCATCCCAGTGCTTCACTGAGGGGGGAAATAGCCTGGGGTAAATAATGGGGGTTTAGATGTTTTGACATGAAAATTTAAACAAAAAATGCATTTTTCCCCCCAGTTCAGTTACCAGAAAGTTGTTTAAAGCTAGTTTAAAACCTCGGTTCTAATTCATGCCATCAATTGTCATGCCATCAATACTCATTTGCAATTCATATATAAAATATTCCCATTGGTGCATATGTAAAATAAGAAACAACCAGTTCACAATAGTGTCATTTCCAATATCTCAGATCCCACTCCTAAGCTCTCACTGGGGTTCTGCTCCTGGTCTGGAACAGAATATGTGACTTCGCATATCTCATTGCTTTCTTTTCTACACCTTCAGCTGAAGGAAGGATGTATGTCCCCACACTAAACCTCACACATACCTTGGAGTAGCCACAAAACATTTGGTGGTTCCATTAGTTTCTCAAAGAACACAACTGTAAATCACAGCACTCTTGTTACAAGAGTGGATTTTATTCCCTCATGTTGCTCACGTACATGAATTTGTTCCCCAGGCAAGTGCATTTAGTTGACTGCCGATATTTACTGCACACAAATACTTCCAGCTCATCAGGAATGGAAATTGCTGGAAGTTGTTTTTATGTGAGAGCCTTAAGCAAAATCCACAGTCCTATTTTATTCCCCTCATGATTTAGGATAACAGCCCCTGTACTTTAGAAAGTTCTAAGATGCACACACACCAGCACGTACTTCTCTAGCAGAGCGTTGCAGATGTGCTGCACTAATACACATTCTAGAAATGCCATCTACTAATTTGGAAACCAGGTCTGGCACTTCCTCCTCAGCCCCTGTTGAACACCAGGTTTTGTTCATGGTGAGCTCCAATGTCTATGAAGAAATTGCACAGAGGAAAAACATGCTCTGTTTAAGGCATCATTTCTAATTTTCTACTAAGTGATTAACAAACAATTAGAAACCCACATAAAATGCTGCCCCCTATAAATCTTCACTGCACCCAAAAAAAATTGACATGCAAAACTTCCATTGGCTTCAACAGGGCCAGGAGTTCAGCCTGGGTTCATTAAATGTTTAACACACCATTTGTAGTGGCTGTCTGTCAGTCTCCTCAGCAATAGTCTATGATAAATTTATGAGTAAAATGCTTGTGTCTGTTAGTCAGTGTAATTTCTTCCACTAAACACAAATACCTACTTCCCTGCTATGCACCAAAGGGGTGCAGAAGCCAAAAGGAAGCAGAATCAAGTGAAAAAGTGAGTATTTTCCATAGCCATCTCTGCATCATGTATGTGTGATGTGCAGCTGTACAACCACGTTGCATACGTCATTTGTCCCCTAATTGTCTGGCTGAAGTGTTGGTTTGAGATGCTGTCACTGCAGTGTGTCCGTGTGAACCCCTCATCCCGACCATCCATGCAGGATAACGCTCTGCTGTGTCAACCATCCCCATCCCAGTGTCTGTCTCTGCTCTTTACATGATGAAACAGATGGATGTGGTTGCTGCTCACAGGGTGGAACAAGTTCCAAACTGACTGCAAACTTCCCAAGACAGATGGGTGAGGAGAATAAAGCCTGGTCTTTCCAAAGTCTCACCACCACCAAACCCAGTGTGGGCAGATCCACATCTCAGGAAGAATTAAGTACATTGGGTATCTATGCCGCTCCAACCTTACAGCCACCTAAGCAAAAAACCTGCAAGTGAAATGCAAGGATCAAGCCCAGAGAGAGGAGCACTGGCTTTTCTTAGAGAAAAAAAGTGAAATCTCCCATTTCCAAAAGCCTTGATGAGTGGAGGATTAATTATGTCTGACTGTGGACGCAGACTCCACAGGAAGAATAATTGGAATCTGAGACACAAGGAAGAGTCTCTAAAACTGCTTTTTGATAGTGATAATGTACATAGGCCCCTGATTTTGTATTTTAAAATGTCTCTTTGTTCTCTTCCTCTGTAAAACGTTAAAAACATATCCAGAACAGAACAAGGCAGATAAATAGTCACATTTCATTGTAATGCTCCTAGCAAAGCCCAGCTTGTAAAATATGACACCTATCTTTTGACATAAACACTCTGAATTAAATTTAAATGAGCTTTCCAATTCCCAGATTATTTTATATCATCAGATATGGTTTTATATCATCAGACCTGGAGGCAGATCTTCAAATAACATGAACCAAAAAGTCCTGCAGACTCCTGTGGGGCTGTGGCAGTAGATGGCAACTGGGAATCTCAATCACCATTCCAGCAGTAATGAGTGTACTACAGTAAGCAGAGGGGTATTCCTGGTAATTGAATAGACCTTTCAGTATCTATTTTTTGTAATCCTGTCTTCCTGTCTCAATTACCTTCCATAAAAGTCACTTTCTTCACACTTACTAGTGTGAAAAAGGATTCGGTAGTTGCCAAATTTAATACTTTAAGCATCAAGAGAGTGATCTTTCAGTTCTAATAGGATTTTGTAGAATATAACTCTATCCACGTTGCTGTCTCCCTTTGTCTTTTAAAAGATAATTCATAAGAGACTGGGACAAATGAAGAAAAGGAATTTTTTTCATATTAATAAAATCTAGAAAATGTGTAAGAAACCTTGCTGAAGGTTCAAAGATTAACTGGATATTAAGCTATGAACCAATTACTTCTACCTGAAGCAGAGAAATAAATGAGAAAAATCATGCATAAATTCGGTTTTAATTGCAAAATAAAATTTTTGTTTAACCTCTTCACAGCTTCTTTGCATTTGTCAGGAGAAAAAAACCTTGCTTCAGAATTACTTTCTAATGAGAAATTTAAACCTAAATATGCCCTGAAGTCAAAGTTTAATTGTGCAGTCAGCTATGAAATTCCCAATTTACCACAGGTCAGTGAACTTCAAAGGATCTGATTCAATCACATACTTCGTCCCAGACTCATACTTTAAAATATGATTAACTGCTTTATTGAGCAGTAAAAAAGTTCATGCTTAAATGCTTTGCCAGCAAAAACAAAAGGAATCTCACAGTGTCACAGGAGTTATTTGTCCCAGGTCCATCACACCTAATTTAGATTCCTTATCAGAGCACACAGGTTGGAAAGCTGCTCATGGTAGGATCCCTATAAAGATAACAGGAAGAAAGAAGACTTGCATGGGGGGATTCACGTCCATGACAATCCTGTGGCAAATAGACTCTGGAGTTATATGGAACAGAAATGGGAGTCCATGAAAACTTCACCAATAGGAAAAAGAAATGCAAAATATATCTTGAAAGCTATTCCCCACTTCTGCTTGTGATTGAAAAATACAGGAGCTGCCTACTTAGAATTTACAGGACCCACACAGACATTGCTCAGAGCAGTTTTGATCTCGAGCACTTATAATTTAAAAAGTTAACCTACAGAACACTTAGGGTTTAGAATTTGAATTGGAAAGAAGGAATTTAAAAAGCTGGAATTACATTATAAGAAACACGCTGAAATTCAGCCTCCCCTGTGAAAAAAGCAGGCTACAGCACAAGTCAGAAAAAGAGATATGTTGCATGACTACACCCCAATTAACTCCACCAGATGCTTAAGGCTTTTTTATGGTCTTTAAAGTATTAGTTAGCATTCAGAGTAGGAACTATTGTTTTTTTAAGTGAACTTCATTTGCATGCCAATACTTAGATGATCTAAGCACATTTATATTTGCTTAAGGGCTTGTGAATAAAATACTCAAACATTTCCACTGCCTAAATTCCACTGTTTTGGTGTTTTGGTTTTCATTTGCTTTTGTATATGTTTGTATGTATGTATGTATGTATGTGTTTACTTATTTTGGTGGTGCTGGTGTGTTTTTGCTTAGGTTTAGTTTTCTTTTTTTGCTTGCTTTGTTAGGCTTTTTTTATATTTGTTTTGTTCTGGTGCTTTTTTTGTGGGTTTTGGTGGGTTGTTTGGGTTTTTTTTTAATCTCTAACAGGAGATTTTTAAATGCTTCTGTTCAATTTTATAAAGGAAACAGATTAAAGATAGCTAATATTCAGCTCCCAATGTTGTTAGTAGATTTTCTGATGTGTGTATCAAGGGCTCACTACATGAATTTGATTGCATAATCACAGTTTTCCATATAAAGTTAACAGCCCCATTTGAATCAATCATGTTCATTCTAAGCTTCTTAGCATTAGGCTTGCACTGACTTCCAGCCCACTCCATAAATGTTTTCTCAGTAACATTATAACAGAATGGTGGGATGTTCCAGTGGATGTAATTAGTTTCCCTTCTCTTTCACACCAACATAAACCAGAATTCACTCCATTTTAACTAAGTGAAATACATTCATGTGAAAAAGGCAAAAATCACGCCAGTTTTAGTTATTGTCATTATCAAAGTCTGGATTGTATTCGTTGTACATTCCAATCTTCCCTCTAAAAACAGTAGCAATTTCCTCACTGATCTTGGGATAACTAGGCTTGAGATCCTATTTTTTGATTCTTTTTAAAGGATTCATGATAAATTAATTAGCAGTATGTTCTATACATCTCAAATCTGATTTATTATAAAAGCTTTGAGTAGTTTATCAGGGGACACAACCTAAGTCCTACTGATAGCTCTTTTTCATCTATTATTAGGACAGGGTAAATACATGAAGAGCAAAAAAAGAGAAATACAAAAATGAATAAATGCATGCTTAGCAGTACAAATATTAATTGGTTCTTTACCTCTAAGTTAAATATTGCTCAACACTTATTGCTTTTAGGGCCGTATGCATAATTTCAGCAGAAATACTCTCATGAGTACAATAAAATTGCCTTGACAATATACTTAAAAGTCATAAATTGGCTGCTTTCCTAAAATTATGTAGATCTCTCTGTCACATAAATTAAATACATTTTTCCACAAAATAACAATTTTAATTTGAAATTACCATGGGAATTGATGGTGTCATATTTTTAATAAAGTAAAAAAATTAACCATACTGTTTCATACATTGTAAAATGCCTTACTATTAAGGACAGAAAGATTGGACAAAATTTTTTGTGAATAATCTAATACACCAGTTTAGCTCAGGCTTTTATATTAATTAATAGGAGTTACTTTTCAGAAACTTCTTGCTCTTCATTCATGAATACTGTAAGTATGAATATACTGTCCTGTTAAAGAGTTGCAAACCATGAGCTACAGTTCTAGATTCACTGAACTTGCTGGTTTTTCAGTGAAACTGTTCTACTGAATTGCAATTCACAAACAGCTTATGAGTTTCAAGCTCTTCAATCTCCTGAAAACATCCCAAAGCAGCGAGACACTCCATGACAGATTCCTAAAGGGAAAGGCCAAGTAACAAGAACTTAACATCCTGATTCCTATGATCAGCACAGTAGCACATCCAAAACCACAGCCTGACTCTAAATATGCAACAGAACATAGTTTGAGAAGAAAAATCCACAGAAAGGACAAGTAAAATCCATGTGCTTTTCAAGCAGTTACAGCCCATATGCAAAGATACAGCAATGATCTCAAATTAGCTATGGTGAAGACAAAATGTTGTCTTTGATCACTGTTGTAGATCTTCAGCCTAGATAATGATAAGGGGAGGGGAGAGGCTAAAACAGAAATCACCAGGTAACACCACAAAGAAAACTCATGGCTAAATGATAAATAAAATCTTCTAACACCCAGGAAGAGGCACTCTATTTTAGATAACAGCTTCCTGTAACTTAAAAAAGTGCGTGGAGCATGCAGGCGTGAATGCAACAGACAGATTTACAATAAATCACATTTCTGTATGGGTACAGACCAAACTGTCAGTCACAGTTAAAATATGACAAGAGTAACTTTCCTCCTCTTCCCCCATGGCTCTGGTCCAGCAGGACAGTTGAGCATGTGCTTAACCTTGAGTTTTGCAGAGCATGTTTAAGTGCTTTGCTGGAACCAGGCCAAAATGCATGAGGCAGACACGACTCCGGTGTTAAACCTCCTTTAGCCAGACCAGGCTGGACAGAGGGAAGGAGATACTGAACTGTGAGATGTTTGATTTTACCTTGCAAGAATACACCTTAACTTGTACAGGTCAGCATGTAGAAACACAGGCAGGGTGTTGGTGTGACACAGAGATGACAACAAGAGCTGTCACCCAGCAATGCAACTGCTCTTTATGGAGGTGCAACATAAACAGAGGTTTTAAACAATACAGCTGGCACGTGAACTCAAATATCCAGTGCAGTGTCTATAGCCATCCTCCCACAGCTTCTCTGACTTCACACAAACCCTGACAGCCATAAGTCCTGGGCCGTGCCTTGGCTTGTGTGATTTCAGGTAAGAAATTGCCACCTCTGATTCACAGGCCACTCCACACACTTCTGACTACCTCCAACAGAGCACTGGTTATCACCTGGCGAGCAGCAACACCAAAGTGCTCTTTGCAAGAGGGTGCGATGAATTCATCTCAATTTTAGAGCTTCCCACAATTCACATGAGGTGGAAGTCAGTTACACCACATGCTGTGTGAATTGATTCTCTTTTCTGGTGAAAACCAAATATTTGGCTCTCAAGTCAGCTTCATTGGGACATACATTCATAGTAGTGACAGAGAAAAATTAATGCATCACTCTGGCACAAGGGTGATGGCAAAAGCCAAGAAGTAATCACACTTACTATACAAGAGCAAATAAAGCGTGTGAAGCAGTAATTTTGATTGTGAAATCTTTATAAACATACTCGAAAAATGAGAAAATAAGAAAAACAAAACTCATGCAATTTAACTTTTACCACAAGACTACTGATTTTGTCAGGAGTTCCCTCTCCAAACATCCCTCTGCAACCAGGAAAGGAGGTCTTCCTGTTCTTACCCTGCCAAGTTAATGATCCACAGACACGACTGTCAGGCCAGTACTGCCAGTCTTGCTCTAGAAAACAATAACCTCAATTTCCAGTTGTGGTTCCCATTTACCAGTTTTTAGAAAGAGCCAGGTAGTAGAAGTCAATTGATTTGTTTCCTCTTACCCCAGTGAGTGCCACCAAAGATCATGGGGTGCCAGATGTGTGCAGAAACCTGTCTGTCAGGAAACCATTGCTGTGTATCATAAAAATAATTAGTGATGGAAATGAGCTGATGTCTCTGCCTAAGCATAACACTTACAAGCTGCTGGAATCGATCTCTTTCACCTGTTTATGCAGTCTCACCCAAAGAGCAGATAAGTTTCTCAGAGCAAAGTTCAAAAATACAATTTTTCCAGTAGAAAGTCTGAGTTAGATGTTTCCTGCCTTCTCCCATGCTCATGACCACATGTTCATTGCCACTCTCTAAGCCTTCTGGAGCAGCTCATATCACTGGTGCAGCTCAACCAGTGGTGCAGCTCTCATCACACCGACTGGGCAGTACAGGAAAAAGTGCCCAGGAGCAGCTTTGCTGCTGAACTGTACAGGGGATTACCCAGTAGTAGTTTGGGGCTTCTTCAACTAGTGCCAGGAGTAATTCAATCAGGCTCAGGTGACAAAATGGATCCAATCCAAAATCCAATCCAACTCACTTTGGTAGGGAATTACATCTAAATTTTAGATGCCTCTTGTGCCAGTCCTTCTAAAATAAATCCCATATATAGCCAGGGGAAAGCTAGGTGCCTTTGAGAGCCTCCTGAGGGACAGCCTAAATTGGGCAGGCACGATCTCTCTCTGGAGTTGCTTTTCTAGGCATTTATCTCTCCCTATTGAACATGAAGGGAATTTAGGCACTTAATTTAAGAGAACTAGTTCACTCTGTGCTCAAAACATAGGTGCTAATTAGCTGCCTATGCCTGACTGGACCCCCCCCCCACCACCACCAATTTTGAGACTAAATAATTTATCTTAAAGACTAGCATTATGTTATGCCCTAGTAAAACTTTAAAAAAAGAAACAAACCAGCATGCTTTGTGCATTGCAAACAGATAAAAATCAGGAATGCAGTAAGAGAGTATATACAGTGGGATGGAAGAACCATACCTTACAGTCACTGCTAAATGATCCTCGCTTTGAGTATTTTGGAGCAGTGGAGCTGATATCAGACTCTTTGGACTCTGCCAGTATCTCTCCCGAAGCACCCAGAAGCCCCACTTACATGCTTTTTGGAATGAAAAATTCCAGTAGCAGTACTGGGATGAGAAAACCACCTTTTTCTGTTGTGCTGTTCCCAGAAGACTCATTTGAATTTAGGAGTATCTTATACTATGGATGAGTCTCTTCAGATGTGTTGGTAGTAGGGAATCTCAGCCTCCACAGATTTCACATACCTCTCAATTAAAGGAGTGCGTGGGCTTCTTCTTTAATTACAGTGAATCTTATAAAGCAAATTTAAGTTCCTAGAGACATTACGAGAATTTATGGCACCCACTGGCTAAATTAGTACTGAGAAACCCCCATTTTCCCAGGCTGAGTCTGCACCCCTTGGCGTGCGTACAGATACTGGACGCATAAATCCAGTGCGGGATCGGCCGCCCTGCTCCTGCCCCCAGTGCCGCTTCTCCAGCACCCAGAGATGCTGGGTGACTTTCCTAATTTCACTTTGCTTCCCTCATCTGCAACACAGAGATAATAGTCCTCAGCTCTGCGGTGGTGCCAGGCTTGATTCATGAATGTTTTAAGGCATTCTGTGATTTTCAACCTGAAAGGTGCTTGAGGACCATAAATTATTGGTTTAATATAGATCATAGTTTTCATCTCATAAATCTTTTATGCACTGCTCCAAATTCATGCCTGATATAACTCTAATAACTTGAGCAGTGTTAAGCAAGGGATAAATTTGGTACAGTATATGAGGCAGCAAAATGAAATTCCGAGTGCGAGACCAAGGGCTTAACAAGTGGCACTTCTTAGCACAATAATGTCAGAAACCTGCCCCACTGCCCACGTGCCTACAGAAAAAATATTATCTCATGGCACTCTTACTTGTTAAGTCTTAATTCATCATTAAATGTCTGCTTCACATCAAAATAATATTTTTCTAATATTTTCTATTGCTATACACACGTAATTTTTGTTTATTGAGAATTAGTAGACATGGTCATGTATTTGCTATCTGTTTTGACCCAAATACTTGAGTTAAAAGCAGATTATTATTCACAGGACCAAACCTTTCAACAATACATTCCTACAGCTTCTAGTCCTTAGCCACGGGAGCAGAGGACACAGGACTAGGAGGGATCCTCTGGGTCACAGTCACGTCACAAACAGCGATGTAGAAGGCTTGGCAAAAGCCATTTTAAATAGGTGGGCATTTTGTCCCCCTACAGTAAAAAAGGGAATACTGTTCATACAGTTCACTGCTGTGATAGGTCAGTTCTTTTAATTCCCAGACCAGATGTACTCACGCCCAGTTTAGAACTCTGTTATTGGGCCAACATTTCTCTGCAGCTGAAATAACTTTCCTCCTCCAGTGTCATCTGACCACTGTCCCTTTGTGTGTACATGAAGAATAACTACATTCCTACTCAATCTTCATTTTGTTAGCCAAAGCAAGTCAAACTCTTTTAGTCTTCCTCTAAAATGTAATAAATCTAATAAACACAATAAAGAAAATTCTAAGGACATGATAAACATCTTTGAAAAGGAAAAAAATTATCAGACCTCATGCTTCAGTTAGACCTTGGAAAAATTCAGATCTTTATTGATTCTTGTCTCCTTCCCCTCCACAACTCTGATTCTTAGCATTATTTCTGGTCTTCCCAGAGTTTATCCTCTGACCTCTGCAGCAGGTTTGGGCAATAAATTGCCTTTCCAGTTGATGTTCAGATTTTCTATTCTTCACTGTCTGCAATGAGTGATCTTGAGTGCTTTGGTTCTCGTAATCTTTCTTCATTTCATCCTTCCCCCGTTCTTTCCTATTAAAGAAAATTTCCATGGAATGTAATGGGAAACTTGATAAGCATCTAAATCTTATATGATAATGTACCCCATTGATAGTCTTATAGATACAGAGTATTTCCTATGAAGTTTTTATATTTACACTGATTCCTACAGAACTTCTTATTTCTTCCCTCCTGTCCCTCTCCAAACGGTCTAGGACTTTTCTTTATGCTGTGTAAATGCAGAAAGAAAAATATAACAAGCAACTTTTACTGATATCTGGATAAAATTTTAAAATACTAAAAGTAGTTTGGATAAGACTTAAGGCATCCACATTCATGTTTTTCAAAAACAGTCATGAGTAAGGACTGTCATCAAATCATAGAAAGAAAAACTAGGTCTGCTTAAGTCTTTAATATCAGCATTGGGTAAATTTGTAGACCTGGGGATAATGGAAATCAAAGGTGTGCAGTTGATATAAATGCAATTTCCAATCAAGTGATGAGATTTACCAAATTAAGCGAGTGCCTTCTGTGCATTGAATGAGACAGCAACCTGGACAGTCAGTACAGAGTCAAACTCCCCCTGATTAAGTCCCTGGTGAGGTGCATCTGCAGTCTGGGTTTAGCACATGTACATTTGGAGTTTGGGACAGATTTCTAAATTCAGAGCCCACATTTGCACGTTGTGCTGCACTCAGCTGGGCAGGCAATCACTCATCTGTCTTCCATGGTGCTCATGGAAACTGGTATTTTAGTGCAAAACTCTGAGGTCCTGGGCAAATGCATTTGTGCACACACACAGCAATATCAGCTTAAATGTTTAATCCATCACAATAGTGGGCTTGTTATTTCAATAGCTCCAGTATTTTGCTGCAGCTTTGCAATGCAGAAATCAAGTACTGAACAGCAGTGAACCTAATCTGGTTTGCTGTAATAACTTCAGAGATAATCCTGCTGCTGGAGTAGCTCAGGGCCAGTATTTAAGAAATTTGAGGATGAGTAAATACCCTTTTTGGCCACTTTTAGTCCATGTTAGCATCCTAAATTTAAAAATTCAAACATATCTGAGAGAAAATTTTGAAAATTCAGCAATGGAAAAACCGTTAAAACAGAGGGGCAAGAAGAAGAGTGGATGGGATAAAATAAAGCTGAAAGAGCTCCAGACAAAAGCAACAGTGGGAAAACATTTTTCAGACAAAGAAATTAAGATACTAAGATAAAGTAATTGCAGGGCACACCATCAGACATCCCTCCAGTTCAGCTTAGGTCTTGATCCTCTGCTCAGAGATAGATGGCAAAGAGGAGACTTCTATTCCTGAAACTTGTACTGTTTTGTCTTTTTAATTCCTCATACATTAAATACCCCCTAACACAGAGACTTCTGTCAGGTAGCAGAACACCAATGCATTCACGTGATTAAAAATGGAAAACTGCTCCTAAATAAAAGGTGTTTTATGAGTTAGTGAGGTCAGAGCTCATGCAGGAAGTTCATACAGTCACCAGGCTCCATCCACTGTCATTCACATGTCGTTGTATGGCAGAGAAGTGTTTCCTGTCTCAGCAGGTTATTGTTTAATGGGCTAATGCTTATATGCAAGATGAAATGCTATTGTGGAAGTTCTGTGGGGAAGCATGTTACTTGTGGGGAAAAAAAAGGCCACTTCCAAAAAGGAAAGCCCTGCTTAGCCTCCTGGTGTAAGAGAAGGGCAACTTCACCATGGATTTGAAGGGAGCTGCATCAGGCCCTGTAACTTTAGCCCTATAAGCAATTGTATGCAATAACTGCTAAGGAAAAATCATCTTGCTGCTTTATTTTTGTGTGATTTGTTAAACTGGAATATAATTTTGCCCCAAAAGAGGAACTAAAGCTTTTCTTATTTCAATCCCAGTGCTATTTGTGCATCTTCTAATTGCAACATCTTACTCTCACAATTAAAAATAAAGCACATGATATTGTGAGAATATGTTTTATCTCTGTAAATTCTGCATCCCAAGAACACTCTGTGACCTGGGGTTCTTTGTTGCTAGCTGGTGAATGAGCAACAGGAGAGCAGACCCCTCCTGAGCCCCTCCATTGATGACTTTCTCTGTGAAACTAAGCCAGAAGCTGTTGCAAGGCCTGTAACATCGAATACTGCAGGTAAACAATATTCTTTACTATCCCTCACTAGAGGAAAATACTTTTCATTTTAGCTTAATTACGGCACATTTTTGTCAAGTGATTTCTTAGTTTGTTACTGTTTGCACAAAATCACAAACTGGCATTAAATTATAATTGCCTGACCTGTTAGTAGAAAAACTATGTTCATTACATTTTAGGGGAAAGCTGATATGATTCAAATCACATCAATTTTAGCAGATCTTTGGAGCTGAAATTAAGGCAATTTGTTTAAGTCTCACAGGATGTACATATGAGTTTGAATCAATTCTCTGGATTTGGGTTTGCAAAATTTTAACCTATGGGGAAAGTCACATTTAGTCTGCTTTTAATCAAACTCATTCCTTACTCTAGAAAGATTCTTTTTTAATGAAAACTTGGATGAGATGTTAGAGAGAAAAAGGGGTGAGGTATCAAAACATTTTATCCAGGCTGAGTTCAGACTCTTCATTAGTGAAAGGATCTAATAGTTTGCTTACCTCCTTTGCATTGCAATGAGGTAGTAGAGAAGATTATAAAAAGTGAGAGTGAATCCTGAAAACCTTTTGAATTATACTGAATTCTGTTTGAAGTATATTGTCCTTTGGAAGTATTTTTAGAAATTGGCCCCCTCCTACTCAGTATCCATGCAAAGGTAATGGATGTTGTTGAGCAGATCAACTGAGAGACAATAGAATCAGCACAGCACTTCTGTGTTCTCTTGCTGTCTCATAAGAGGACTTGGCTTGTTAGAAGCCATTTAATTAAAATTTATATACATGCAAATTATTAAATGAATAATTGACAGCTGAGTGATTATCTTCACATCTAATTAATGTGTCTAAAGAAGCATGCAAATTATAGTAACAAAAGCTGAAATACTGAGTTAGATAACAATTGTAAGTAATATTTTTTCCCTTTAAAAATATAGCTGAAGATATTACAGGGGTGAATAAAACTATTTCAGATTGTTTAAGAATGGTGTTTGTTTAAAAATATGCCTGTACATTTTATACCTGCCTTGAATATCTGTCAGTTTGGGGTGGGGGGTTAATTAGATTTAGTTAATAATGAAATAAAAATTTATTCTATGAAGATTGATGAAATTCAGTGATTTCCAAGAACACAGATAAAGCACTGCAAGAGATAATGCAAATTGATCTGTCAAAAACACCTGCCCTGTAACACGATGATAAAGAAGGAGTTTTTCTACCTTTTACATGCTAAAGAATTGTAAATGTTACTCTTTAGGCAACTTTTAAAAGAACTGAAATTGAACATTCCTTTCATACTGATACAGTCCTTAATAGAAATGGCATTAAACTTTATATTCAGTATTTATGCCCCAAAGGACAAGCAGCAACAACAGTAGAAACCACACTAAACATATCTTCCTTCCTTTATGACCCATGTCCACCCCAGGAGCTGTGTGCTCCAGCAATTCCCAAATGGATTGTGGCACCACAGCAGTGCCCTAAGCAGCTGTTACCAGCACTTGATAAATCGTAAGATTAAACCAAATCTTATGTAAAAGCTCAGCTGTACAGGGAACCATCACAACAGAGGGAAATCTGTGAAAGCCTCAGCTGTAATACCTCAGATGCCTTTAAGATTTTCAGAGGAAAAGACTTTTTTCAAATCTGCTGAACTGCATTCAGTTAAGCACCTGAAATCCCCAGTCATATCTTAACATACTGGCCATCATCTTTAGCCAGGAAATACACACCCACTCTAGCCAAATGCAAACACATCAGTAATTTTCCCCCCAATTAAAACAAATCTTTAAAAGTGAGCTATTTGAATTCAAACAACATTAAATTTTAACATTTTGTCTCTAAGTATTATCAACAGGTCTGGATCTCTTGGATCTTAGTGAACCTGTCTTACAAACCCAAAACAAAGCAAAGAAATCAGAGAATCCTTCAAGAAGTGAAGGCTTAAAAGCTTCAACCCACAGAAAGAAGACAGAGAATCCTGACCTGATCAGTGTGGATTCTGAGCAGAAAGTCCAGGCTGTCAGAGTTGCAGACAAGTCTTCTCTAGATTTAGGTAAGAGTGTAGCTGTTTTATCAGTGCTCCATAGCCCTGCTTAGCACGAGTTCCTCCTGGCTACTGTCACGAGATAATGAGCAACAGCAGAATTTTTGCTGCACCACATTTCAGCAGTGTAACATTTGCTCCCCATTATAAACAACTTGAAGCACTTTAAACCTGAAACTCTGTGAACACATTTCACATTTTGCCTTTGCCATTATACCTATTAAGTTTTCACTAAGTGTGCTAACAAAGTTTTCAAAGTTCTTTGTAAAAAGGAACTTAGTCAGGGTGTGTAAAATGGTAGAAAAATCTGTAGGAGTGTGATGAGAAATAGGTGAAGGACACAAATGAGAGGCAGCCCATACTGATGTCCTTTTCAGAACTGCAGGTGTCAGAAATGCACATTTATATTTGTAAATACTGCTTTATCTATGCATACCAGAGAAAAAAAAATCCATTCTTGACAAGAGAGATATATTTATACAGACTGAAAAAAAAATCCCCCAAACAACTCAATATCCTGCCAAGCCTGATCTATCGACAAGCTTTGGAAAAGGTGAATTTAATTTAGTTCCATCCAAACTAAATTACTTGCAGTGCAACTGAGAAATTTGCAAGGTAAATGTAATTTATACCAAGGCAGCAAATTTTCCATTCATCAGCACAGAAATTCTTTTAGAGACCTCTATCTTCAAACAGGAGCTGAACATCTGATCTTTGCAAAGTGAGTCTGACATATGACTGAATAATATCAGTTGCCTACATAGTCATTTTCGCATGTTAGTCTCTAAAAGAAGCTTTATTTTTACAATTTGACTAAATTACATACAAATCACTGATTTTAAGTCAAGAGTTACACTGACGTTCTGGCCATGAATGCTAACAGATTTAGAAAAATGTGAATTTCCAAATATTTTCACAGTATATTAACTAGATAGGTGCACAGTATTTCTGTATGTTGGACCTTTATTAAAATATAGTCTTTGGTGGCATTATTTTCTCTACAGCATACACTTAACAGAGGAGATAAAACTTTCAGCAGTAGTTTCTCTAAAAGATTCATATATTTCTGTTCTTTATTTTTCAGTTGATATTCAGACACAGATAGAGAAATGGGATGATGTCAGTTTTCATGGAGACAGGAGTAGCAAGGTCCACCCTTCTGCAGAGCGAACATCGTCATCATCCAGAGCTCCATCAAAAGAGATTTTATGGTACAACTTTTTTGCTTTCCTTACAAAAATATTTCCAGCCCCACTTTCTTACTTCACAGAAATGCTTGCTTGATAACAAATCATATTATGAAACCTGTTATGATAACATTAAATGTGTTCAAGCACATATTTTGGACAATGTGTCATAAGCAAGTACACTATAAAATGACATTTTCCTGGCAAGTTGTAATGTCGTGGAAAGTAGCAGGTGCGATTACTTAATAAATGGTGGTGAGAATTCTACGGAGACATGCAGTGAAGTCCTTTATTGTGGTGATTGATTTTTAGACACTGACTGAGGCGCAGTCGCGTGTCTTTGTCTAGCATCAGTTTCCCTGTTTGTGAAACAGAAGAGTGAGAACACTGGGAAGGGTCCAGGCACTTTTGATAACTGCAAGTTGAACAATTCAGTTGAAACAAATAACCTGATTAATCAGTGTGTGCTTATGAAACTGAAAGACGTAAGGTAGTGTGTCCCAATGCTGAGTATGTAAATGCATTATTTCTAGGTCCACAGAAAACAGATCACAGTCTGAGCTGACTAATGTCAAGAGTGCCTTGGACTCTGATTCAGCATCAGAATTAGAACTTGCACCTGCAATACAGGTAAGATGATTTGGTAGGTTTATTAGCAATAAAAAGGCAAGGCAGAACTTCCCACTGGCTAACCATTGACATTCTGGGAGAACTCTTCAAGGGATATTTTCAGGATCATCAGGGAAAATATCTTCACACATCTCTGAAATGAATAGGTTGTAAAATTAACTATGTCAGCACCTGAAACATTCCGAGCTTAATACTGCAGTGAACTGTGACCTTCCTGCACAGAGGGAAAAACTCCAAACTACAGTTTACAGCATCATCTTTTTTCCCTTCCTCCAGTTCTGAAATTCAGACTTCTAGTCTACCATGTTAAATATCTCATACCCATGTTAAATATCTGTTCTTTAGGTCTCTTGGTCAGGCAGGAATCCCCAGACTTGGGAAATTGCTAAGGAAATCAGGAAGCAATCATTACACCAATGTTCATTAGCAGTTTATCTCCACAGGTGGGAGAGCAGTGTGGTCACAGGACTTTTTTCTGCTGGAAAAGGAACCCTAATACGGAGGGCTCTGGGCTAAAGGTTTGTAGATTTGCCCAATTCCACTGTTGTACTGTGTATTGGACAGGTCTTGCTGGAAATTATTACTTAGACTTGCATGTATGTATGCACATAGAGGTACAAATATTTACACATGCATTCAGATAGATCAGGTTGTTCACACACCTTCTTTGCTGCTTCTTACTTTATAACAGAAAGATTTCAGCCATTGCCACTGGAAGGGCGAAGAGAGTTTTCTGGTGGATTAGCTTTTAGCTGAAAATAATTTTCTCCCCTTCCACAGCTATTTTTAAGCCTGGACTTCAAAAACTTTCTGTCAGACAGAAAATCTGGAAATTAATGGAAAATAATAGCCTCATTTGAAAATGGAAAAATAAGACACTACTTGCCAAATGTGTATCCTGAGATTATACACCTCCTTTTTTTTTTTTTTTTTTTTTTTTTTTTTTTTTTTTTTTTTTTAAAAAAAAAAAAAAAACCCGTTTCACTACTTTTT
>VZRS01014571.1:629136-653464 GCA_013398055.1 Ifrita kowaldi | reverse complement strand
ATTTCATCTTGTCAAACTTGCTGCAGGTTTCCATCAGCAGTTTCCCAATCACCTCATCACTCATCTCTGATATGTCAGATTCAGCTCCTCAAAGTGAAATGCTAAGTAACTAGGTCATATTTTCATTAAAATTATGCAATCTTCTTAACAAAATCCTGTGTTTACCAGCACTTGTGCCAATACAAAATCCAAAAGTCAAGCCTTGAACTACTAAGGGAGAAATCTGTTTGAAGGCTGTAATGGGCAGTGGTCACCGGTGGCTGTCACTGGGTGTGGCTGTCTTGCTTCTCAGCATTTACTCACATCATGCTTTACCTATTATTAACTCTGAAACTGCATTGGCCCAAAGTATCCTTGTTCTTTCTTTTATCTGCCATTCTGAACATTTCCTTGTTATGCTTTTATTGGTACTGAGACATCCCACAGTGTTTGGGGGCGGGTTGAAGTTTCATTTTTAATCTTAAAATTACAAACTGCAGAGGGAGATAATATGTTCCATTGTCTGTGCATAAAGTCTCCTCATGTTTTAACTCTTTAAATATTTTCCTGGGCATTTTAAATATTTCATTGCTCATACAGAGTAGACAAAACCCGTGACATGCTAAAAATCTGGACCTAATTCTAATACGTCAGCACTCTTAGACAAAGTTACAGAGCAAATCTTGTAAAACTTAGAAATCTCCAGTTTGAGGCCACAATATTTAGAATGTGAAATTAATTCCCCACTTCTCCCAAATAGCTCCAGAAAGATTAATGACCCTAACTTTCCTCGGATGTGCCACTTACTCTAAGGAAATGAAGAGTTAGAAGGGACAGATTTAGCTCATTATTTGAAGACTCAATCAAAAGTTAAGACTGCAATTTAAGCCTCTCATCAACATTTAAGGTCCAACAGCACAAAAGGAGAATACAAGTGCAGGATAGTGTGTGCAAAGGCATTGGAATGCAAGGTTTTGTCCTTGAACACAGAAGCACGGTCAGCTACAGCAGCTGATTGTAGAGAGGTGAGAATATCAAACCACAGTGTCCAGGGTCCAGCCCCGGACACAGCCATCCCACCCTGACCCACCTGGGAGGGGCTCCCTTAGGGAAGGCGCCTGCAGGGTCCCACCCCAGCAGCTGCTGAAGATGTGAGATGTGGAGTTCTCCAGTGCTGGCACTCCACTCCCATCCCCTCTCCCTGGGCTAGCAAAAGGCAGCGCGTTTGGGGCTTTTCATGGGGCTTTTCATGGGGCTTTTCATGGGGCTTTCCAGCGATGGCTGTCACAACACACAGTACGACTCTGCATTGTCTATATGCAAATGAAGCTTATGTGGCTTTTGTTAATGACCTTTTTTCCCCTCCTGCTGTTCATTTAATGGAGGAGAAAGTATATTTCTGTGGGGATGATGTGGGGACAAAGTGTATACTCTGTCATGTGGCAGAGGAGGGGACCTCAGTGCTTCTTGTCCTCTTCCACCTCACCTCTGTGCTGCCCCCACAAGCTCACTCTGCCCTTCTGCACTACAGCTCAGTCTGAACATCCTCATTTTCAGGATTGTCCTTGACCTAAGGAATGGCAGTCACTGGAAACAAATGGGTAAGAAGCGGAAGTAATCAAACTGTTTGCAGGAGCCAGCTCATAAATAATGGAAAGGCCAGGAACATAATTAGTGCCTATCAACAGAGTCCTGTGTCAAGAAAAACAAATTTAATTCTTTGATCAGATTACAGGTCAAGTTGATAAATGTTGGTGCATGATATTCTACAAGAGTTTTGAATTAATGTCATATTCTGATTGTAAAACTGGCACCATAAAATGTGAATAAAGCGGCTGTTAAACAGATTAAAACTGGCCAACCTGAGGTCTCAGGAGCAGCAGTTATTTACTAGGAATTGTAATCACATGGGGATTGCTCTGGGATTCCAAAGAGAAACAATGTTCTTCAGTATTATTGATCTGAAAATAAACATGCAAACCAATTCCTCAGAAAATTCCCATATGATGCAACAGTGGAATGAAAGAAATTTAAATAAGAGACACATAAAAAGGAGCTGGTGACCAAGGCATCTGTATAAACACGTATTGCAATACAGTCCCTTGGAAAATCACACATTTCAGAGCAAGAAGGCAGGCTCTGCTTACAACACTATGCTGGAAGGCAATTTGAAACAACAGGCGTGTTCCCTGTGCAGCACTGGGGGAAGAGGAGAGTGTAAAAGCAAACATAATCTCCCTGTGGGAGACAGGAGATCACCTGATTTCTGTATAAAGAATCAGCAAGACAGGTGCTGGAATAAAGGGTTCACTTTGTTTATCTGTATGGCTATAATAAATTAAGCGGGAGACTAAAAGTGACACCCAAAAAAAGTTAAAATCTGAATGTTTCATACTGAAAATATTTAATATTGCAATGTTTTTATATAAGTAAATGTCTTTACATCACTAAAAACCTGATTAAAATCATCAGTATCTTTCTACGGAGAAATTAAGGAGTACTAAAAAGTATTTTAAACTACTAGAAAAAAATAAGAAATGATAGTTGGAAGCTGAAATTAAAATTAATAAGAGAAACAAGGAGGGCAGTTAAACAAATTGCAAACAAAGTGATGACATTAAGGTCTCTTGATAACTTTAAATTAAATCCAAGCAGCTTCCTCAAATACATTTATTCCAGACAATCTCTGTTTATTCTCTGAAGAACATAATTTTGATTCCAGGGATGTAGAGTGACAAATGCTGTCATGTGATACATAGACAAATGAATGATCAGAACCAGTTATCTCTTCTGCCCTAAATTCTATTAATCAGTCAAAATAAATCTTTCATGTATAGGACTGGTTTTTGGTTTGTTTTCAATGACAACCTGAAATCTCTTCCTGGCCTCACTAAAGGAAAACTATATTTTCCAAACACGGACCAGAGGTAGAAGATGTGAAAGCAGGAACAACAGATCCTCAGTGTAGAAATTCCCTCACACTCTGAGCTTCTTGTCACAACAAAGTCAGAGGCCAGCACAGGAGAACACACACAGAGCCCACCACCACCTCGTGCTTCTCACAGAAATTGTGTTGTATCGTTGTTTTCTTACCTTAAGTGTTTCATCCTCTCAATGTGCATTCCACTCACCAGTCTCTAACTGAGACACCAAAGCCTCAGGAACAAAACAGAAACCCCAGGGCTCATTTGACAAATGAATGTCATCTTTCTAGGGAAAAAAACATGTGTGTACAACCACAGACAAATGTGTTTGACCATACATTACATGTGACCTACACGAGAGCTCAGAAATGTGTCAGATGTTCCATCCCAGCAGTGTCCATTCCAACATTTGCAGACACAACCCAATGAATGTGATGTGAGAAAAAATTAGCCTTTTAGCAGTGTGGCTCATAGAAATTGAGTATTACAAGTACAGTCATCTGAAATATAATCAGGGAAATTAATGCAATTGGAAGCAAGGGCACACAAGTGGCTAATGAGTTTAACCTCCTGACAAACACTAGGAAAGGGATTAGCAGTCAGAGCTTTGTTTAGCAAGATTAGGCCACTTTGTGATTTTTCTGCCATCCTTAAATATTGTTTGGTTTTGTACACTGCTTTTTGTAAAAAAAAAAAAAAGAAAATTGTTTTCAGAAAAAGAACAAGAAGAAAGTTATTATGTGCTTCCAATGGGATTGACCAATGGTAAGGTACATAAGAGAGGTGCTGATTGTTAAAAGGATTTTTCCTTCCAGTGAAATCCAGGGCAAACCTGGCTCTCCAAAGTGATCCCAACAGAAAACCTGAAAAAAACCCACAAAATGTGCAGGGAAAAAAAAGTGTTTTCTTCCTGGATCATAGTCAGTGGAAAGCATTCCCACAGTCATAGTGCAGAAGGAATAAGGAAGGCAAAAGTCTTATATAAAATAGTCTGCTCTCTCCTTTTGTAGTCCAACCCTTGCATTGCCTTTTCTTGGATGTCTCTTTATCTTTCACACATCTTGAGTGAAAAGAAAAATCTGGAAAAAAATTACTCTGCTTCCCATGAGAAGTGGTGTCTGCTACAGTGTACGAGAATTCAGAGGAATTTGTGCAGGGAAACAAGAAGTTTTCCCCAAGAAAAAGGCCATTTGGGGCTCTAGGCAATTAAGGAGATAACTCAGAAATGTGGCAGAGAGTCTATCATGCCTTTCTGATTTATTCTTCTATTTTTTAGGCACGGTCAAGTAAGGAGCAGCGTTGGGGAACACCTCTTCTCTCCAGAAATCACTCCTTGGAGGAGGAATTTGAAAGAGCAAAGGCAGCTGTTGAGGTATTATTTCATTTACTCTTTTCATTTTCAGCTGATGTTCTACCAATTTCATATTTATCTTGCAGCACAAGCAGATGAGAAAGTTGGAATTGGATTATTTAAAGCAGAGAAAAGGCACAATTCCTGGAGTTATTAACTTTAAATAGCACCTTGTCTCTCTAAAAAAAAGAAATCCAAAGCCCGAATCTATAAACAAAGATTAGACAGAACGAAGTTTTTAAGCTGAATTTTTATTGCTAGAGCAAATGGGTAAATGCCCCATAAATGCAGCTAATTCCAGACCACAGGTAAAAGAGGGAAACATTTCTCCCCAGCAGTTGTGTGCAATCAGTTCTTTAAGCCCGGACGCAAACCAAGTCCCCACTGTGACAGCAGAGTTCAGCATCACTGACAAACAGCATGGTCACCTGGTGTAAAGCAGAGCTGGACATCAGCACCAACCACACACCATTTTCACATTTTTACAACTAGTGGCAGAATGTTGAGCACAGGAGTATTCTTGTTTCCTGGTAAATCAATTTGGTTTGAAAAGATAAAGGTATTTGGATAGTTCTCCTATTGCACTTCTGTTTTGTTTTTTTTCACTAACTTCTACATTTCCAACATCTAAAACATCTCTTGAGTGTTGTCCTATACCACTAGTCCAAATTGATCCTGTCTAGACACAAAGTAAAGTACAGGTTTTTCAGCAGAACTCAACAAAAAATTAGACATAAGCATTGATCTGGAGCATCATTATCTTCTCAGGGGTTCCACGGGCAACCCTTCAAAATCCCATCGCCACAACGAGCCAAGACAGCTCCATTCCAGCAAGGACAGAATTTCAGGCTAAATTATATAACAGCCACTGAGATGAGTTCTTAGTGTGCAGAGGATGAAGCTGTGAAACCAATTCCTCAAAACTGGTTAGTTTTAACAAGGACTGGAGGCTCATTAGTCTCCAAACCATCTAGAATACTTCAGGGATATTTAGTCTAGATTTAAATTTTAGTCAGGTGTTTTAGTACTCTTGTAACTCAAGTTTTACACTATTCTAATTCCAGTGTTGACAATTGAACCATTCTAGATTAATATTGGCTGATGACAAATGAAACTATGCCTAAATCAGATACTGGCTTCTAGCTAGAAACAGAATTTCTTTTTGAAGTAATAAACTTGATTTGTAGGTTTTTGCATGATATGCTATGGTGAGATGCAGGGTTTGCACCATGGTTTCTTGGGATTTTTATTGCACACACAAAGAAATCTTGTCTCAGCGTACAAAGCTAAAATGGACACAATCAGTAAATTAGCTCTTTCACAAACTAAGCACTGAAGGCATTTTTTTCTTTCCAGATCAAATAAATTCTTCATAAACAACTGCTGGCTGAGGCACAGGCGATGTTTTTGATGTCACACATCATACACATTTGCTCCTGGCAGGAAAGGAGGGACTTGCTTTCAAATTGCCACTGCTTAAATTGCTTTAGATGTTCCTAATTGCACTGCAGGCTGATCCTCAAGGTGGGACGTGCTGTGCTGTGACCTGTGAAGGCAGCACAGGGAATCTGATGCTGAACATCTCAGCGTTAGTGGTTAAGCAAATGATGTCAGTACTCCTGCAGTTGCCAGAAACTTGTGTAATGGGGAGTTTCCAGACACTCAGCAGAAAGAAAAATGAGTTGAGTCCAACAACAGATTACAAGACATTATTGAATTACTTTGCAGAGTAAAGTAAGGAGGAGAATACATTAAAAAAAAAAAAAAAACCTGCACACTAAGAGGTCATTCTGAGGCAACAGAGACAGGTTGTTAAAATACTTTAAAGTAGTCTCAAAAATGGCTATTAAAAAGAATCTAATTAAATGTTTCCCCAGCTGTAGCTGGCAGCCTGAAGTTATTCTTTCTGCTTAAAGTAGAACCTTGGGCCAGGTAGTTAAAATGTAAAGGAAGGGATTCTTCAAGACCTTATAGAGCAGTTATTTCCATTTGCATGTGAAAAGAGCTGAATTTTCATCCTAGCTAAAACGAAGTGGTAAGAAAGCTAGAGTGATTGAAATAAATTGGAGCCCATCTCAGAAAGATTAGTGCTTTCTTAAGCGGAGAAAAGATACCATTCAAAAATTCATTTTTTAGGCTTTGGATGTTTCTGTAATATTATTCGACTGGGAAAGCTCCAAGTGGAAAGATTAGCCAGAAAACTGATCAAGAAAAGGAAGTAAATCTCAGGTTCTTTGTGGCCTAGTTTGAAAGGAATTAATTAACAATTCAGTAAATGAAGACACCAAAGTTTATCCTCTACCCACTATTCACTTTAGAGCTTTGGGAATGGTTTTAAGATGTCAAACTTTGAGATTAATGAAGATTTGTGAGGTAATTCTTTCTTAAGAAGGTTTAAAGATATCTATGCCATTGGGGAATCTTTTAAGAATAAAGTGGTGAGTAAAATAGCTTTTTTACTAGAGAGGGTCCATATTCCCTTGCAGTGTTTGGGTGCTTGAAGACCCCACTACCTTTTCTGTTATTCTGGAAATTGGATTTGATTTTTGCCTCGTGATTTTTTGTCTCAGTAATTTCCAAGTGCCATAAGAACTATGTTTTAACACAATCTTTCTAATAATTAGTTCTGCTTCACCAAAAATTGGTACTTTTGAATTTCTAA
Organism: Ifrita kowaldi; assembly: GCA_013398055.1. Taxonomy (NCBI): domain Eukaryota; kingdom Metazoa; phylum Chordata; class Aves; order Passeriformes; family Cinclosomatidae; genus Ifrita; species Ifrita kowaldi. The sequence continues at coordinate 646,548 of VZRS01014571.1, read as the reverse complement.
AACATGCCAGGATGAGGATTCAGGTCCATCCTGTACCTATACTCCATTAAAACAACTGTTTTATCACCATCCTACTGGTGATGAGTTAGAATAAATAAAAATGAAAGAAAGTGGGTGCAAAACTTCCAACTGAGAAATGTCTCAGAGATGGAAAAAAAAGCTGTTTTGGTATTTTCTTGTTCCACATTTCCCTGATTAAACTGCAGATGCCACACTGTTTTGTGAGCTTATGCCTAAGAAATTCTGAGCTGTCCTTCCCAGCATCATTTTATTTACAACACAATGTCACATGAACCATCTGCTGTATAATGTACTGTTTTGAAGCATCAGAGCACATTACAGCTAAATTATGTGACAGTAGTAGGGAAAAGATGGGATTAATTTATTCTAGCCTGGGAAAATATAGTCCAGGACCATCAGCTTTGTGGTTCCCATGAGTACTGGTTGGAGTCATTTCTGTACCTACAATATTCCAGTCTCACAATTGAGACGTTTCTTTGGATGGGCCTAAGACTGTCCAAACCATGTTTTAAATTGGGAACTAGGAACCTGAGTCATTCAGACGCATTTTATTTGATACTCTTTCAAATCAGAGTGGGAATCTTTGCCTTGATATATATTTTTTTATCTCTAAACTTTACTAAAATTTTCAGGGTTTTTTTTGAGAAGATACCTCACATACCTAAGCACACAAGTTTAACTTGCTGTGTCTTTCACATCAAAGAGTATGGTAATGCAGTAATTCAGGGAACAATGACAGAACCTTTCTTATGCATTGGTCAATTAGGAATACTGCAAATTAATTTTTGTCAATACAGGACACGCAAAACTCTAAAAGTTATGACAATAGGTAAATTTATAAACACATCCCCTGCCCCCTTTCATTGGATCATAGAAAATAAAGAGCCTGGAAATATTTTGCCTCCCATTTGTTTAACTGCTTCAGCATATTTTTAAATACTAAGAGTAAAAATAGCCTCTTTGACAAAATGCAGAATTTTCTGCTTGGAAGCAGTCAGATGGTATGAATATTTTTCCTGGTTGTCATTCCACTTAACTGCTGCAGATGATCTGAGAATGTGTTAAATGTGTTCAACTGGTCTGAAAACTTTTGGTTGGTCCAAGTACTTCACCAGCCTTAAGGCGGCAAAAACATTGAAATGAGGTTTATTGGCACTGGTGGTGTAAATACTAAAATGGAGTTAAAGTTAGATCTGGGAGCCTTGATCCAAAGCCAGGTTTTCAGAAAGGCTCAGTGTTAATTTAACCCTCCTGCCACTGAAGTCAGTGAAACAATTGCTACTAATGGCAGCTGATACAGACCTAGGCTGTCAGCAAACACTGTGTAATATTTACAATTCTCTTCCTCGAGACATGAAACTGCTCTGCTGTCAATACTGGTACCACAGCGTTGGGTCAGTGCCTGGTCCAGTGCTCAGTGCAGCTTTGCTGTACCATTTTCAGAAACCCCTCGTGCTGAATGTCCTCAGAATGATGTAGCTTGGCCCAAACAAGCAAATATTTCCTTATCATTGCAAAATAACTGTTGGTCCTGTGTCCAAGTACTGTAGGATGCGTTGACAGACATTATAGCAAAGCTGGTCTTCTACTCATTGCATTTTCCCTCCTCCTTTGACTCACTGTAGATGGACATTCAGGGTGCCTGCTTGAGAGCACAGTAATTCACTGCCTTTTTCTGTGGAGTGTAAACACAGTGAACTTCTGAGTGAATTATAAATAGATAATTAAACAGCAGAATTTGAATTTAAGTCCTAAACCCACTTTTAGGTTTGCTTATTATCTGCAGAAATGTGATTTGATGTTTCCGTACCATTGAATCATAAGGAATTTTTGTGGGAAAAATGCAAGCAAAAATTCTAATATAAATATCAGACATATATATATAATTATTTCTATAAATTAAGCTGGCTAAAAAAGGCATTACTAATTACTTTTCAGTTGTTATATTGATTTTAATCTGAAGGAAAGGGAAATTCCCTTTTTTTTTACCTCATGCTGAATCTCAAAATTATTGCTAGTAAAATCTTGATCATTTTTATTTCGGCACAGCATAGATTCGAGCTGAATGAGAAGCAGTTGATGGAGGCATCCGTTGAACAGGATCTTTTTAGGGATTCAAGTGCCTCTGATCACGGCTGATAAGAGCTAAAGAGGGAGTGATCTGATTCATTATGCCAGCGTTTTCAAACCCTAAATGGACATTTCAGCACAATCTCACAATTATTTACAAGAACATATTTTCTTCAAGTCTGGAATGTGAGCAAATTCTGAGGTGGTGTAACAGAGTGCTCAGGGGCTGTTCACTTCTATTACCTGGAGTGAAATCTCCTCTCTGAGAGTGAATGATTCCCAATTTATTTCCTTTTCCACAGAGGAACATAGCAGATACCTGCACAAATCCAATAATTGCATGATTCAGACAATCCTGAACTGAAGACTGAATTCAGACAATCCTGAATTTCTGCCTGAATGGAAGAAAGTATGCTTTCCTTTTTCCAAGCACCTAAGGGGGCTTGCAGCAAGCCATGAAATCACAGTCTAAGCTCTATTTCTCCAATCATGCCTGGCTGGGGAGCAGTAGCAAAGTTGTCAGCCTTGTAATAAAGGCTCACACAAAACTATCTGGACCAGTCCATAAAACCTTCAATTGATTTTGATTAGCAGCTCGCTCTCAAATGGTTCTGTCTAAACATCAATAGATTTATTTGTGCTGCTGTCTTTGACATAAATAAGCTGAGAAACTGTGCCCCCAGTGCTATCAGTTCACTGAAACACTGGCCATATCCTTGTAAGCACTGGAGAATTTTGGAAAGGCTCGTAGTGTTCTGCAAATATTCTGCTGTGGATCTCCTTTTCAGAGTCCCATGACTAGTGCGTGGAGGCTGAAAAAGCAGCACCTTAATTTGGATTCTCCCCTTCTTTAATTCTATTTCTATTTCTTGGCATCATTTTCTAGTAGCCACTTTCCTTCTGGTCGTTGCTAATCTCATTCATCGTCCTAAACCTCATCTGGTTTTCGTAATTTCTGTTTCCCTTGTATGTGCATTTTTACCTCATCTTTCAGCTGAATATTAATCTTACTGTATGGTTTTATAATCCCTTGTAGATTCCTCTCACCAGCAGAGTATACAATGCAATATTAATATTTCTCCACTATGTCAAAAAGCCCAATTTGTATTACATCCCTTATGCAAACACCCTCTGTTGAAGCTTTGGCATTTCTCTTTCTCATAGCTGAAAATGATGCTGAATATGCCAAAGTGACCAAAGCCTGCTGTCTTTCAAACTGTTTTATCTATTGTTATTCTTTTGCATACACACTTAGTTGATTTTTCTTTTTTTTCTTTCTTTCCTTTGTCCAAGGACTTGCAGCATTAATTGCCTTTAAATTTTATGTAACAATTTGCTGTTAGCATCAATAAGATGCAGTGTAAGCTGCTGCAAATCCTGCTTCAAATAGGACATACGCTGCCTCTGAGATAAAGAGTTTTCTGTTGACAAAATGGATTCCAGTATAAGAGATGAAATTTAATTATATGGAATTCCAAACAGGAGCTGCAGTATTTCAGTCCGTGTGATTATTAATAGAACTAATACTGCTCAGCAAAAGTGACAGACTCAGACCACTGGTAGAAAGAAATTAAAAAGTTTTTTTTAAAAAACAAAACGCTTTATTTTAAAGTTTTGTTGTTCATTTTCTCTTTTCCTCCATTTCTTCCAGTCCGACACGGAGTTTTGGGATAAAATGCAAGCAGAATGGGAAGAAATGGCTCGCAGAAACTGGATTTCAGAGAACCAGGAAGCGCCAGGGCAAGTCACCATCTCAACCATTGAGAAGGTAACACCAAGTTTTTTATTGCAGGACATCCCCCCTGTGCGACTTTGAGATGAGCCTCAGCTATTCCAGGGAACCCAAGGAAACTCTTTGGACATGAAAGCTAATTTTACCCAAAAGAGCTCGTCCTCTTTAGTTGCCTGTGAGTGGGGCAGATTTAGAAGACTTTACCACAGTGAGAATCCATTTAGACTTGCACACTGCCTCCATTCAGCTGAAAGGATCACAAAGCAAACTGATGGATTACGGGCACTTTTGAAGACAGGAACTTAAGGAAAAGCACCAAATAAAACTATCTGGGCTGGCACATTCAAACACTGTTGAAGATAGGAATTACAGAGATTCTGTCTCTCTTCTTCATTCCTTCCACTCCGTATTTTAATATGATTTCTATTAGGGAGCTGATATTAGCACACACCTTTTACACTGCAGTGACACGAGAAAAAGACAAAACTTACAGGAATACTAAAATAAACTCAGGTGCTTGCAACACTGTTCTATACCTGGAAGGTTAATTGAAGCTCTCAGGATTTTAACTGAGCAGACATGAGGTTCTGAGCACTGCAGGGACTCAGCTGCTTGGTGTGTGTTTTTTACCATCAAATTGGATGTCCTGGGCTCAGACGTTCAGTTCTGCTGTTAGTGCAGGCACTGTGAGTTGTTGACATCACCTTTGATGGAGAGCCCAGCCTAAGTACCAGTAAGCATAGCTTCAGAGCTAAAGTAAAAATAAAGAGAGCGGAAACAAAATTGTCCAGTGATGTGACTTTTTACACTTTTTGTCATTGAAATTCCACGGGGTGGCTTGTGCCATTTCCACAGAACAAAGGTTGTTTACACCCAGCTGGAAAATGGTGAGTCATTGCATTTTTTAGACTTGTCATTCCCTGCAACTCGTCGTTCATCACGGGTCCATTATCTGTCTCCTCCAGGGTTATTATTTCCACACTGAGAATCCCTTCAAAGACTGGCCTGGTGCTTTTGAGGAAGGACTGAAAAAAATGAAAGAAGGTGACCTGCCTGTTACAATCTTATACCTGGAGGCTGCAATTCTGCAAGAGCCCAACGATGCAGAGGTATTCACTGCTGTGCCTTGTGCTGGCAAAGGAAAAGGGAGCTCCCATTAGTATGGAATGATGGAATGAATTCTCGGCTCAAGCCTTTGCTAGTCATGACTGACTGAAACATTGGATTCTAAGGGTTGTGAATTAGTGTATGCCTTTAAATAGATAAAAATGAGTTCTTCATAGAATGAGAATCTGGTTTTAAAATATTGTTGCTTGAAATATTGCAAACCTTCCCTTCATATCCTGATTTTTCCAAACTATCTTGTAAACACTGCTATTGAAAAGATGATTTAACAAGACGGTTGAAAAAATTTTTAAAGTTATATCAATTTCTTCAATTTTCCTGTTTTCAACGAATTTATATTTAAAGTCTGTTTTTTGTGAAATATTAAAAATATTTATACTGTATCTAGGCCTCTTTGAATCTACTGCTACATTAAATTAAACAGCGTATTTCAAAAAAGCAGAGAATCCCAAACTCCCTAGAAACCCCTAATACACATAATATGCAACTTAATAATTCTTCTTCTATATTTTCCATAAAATAGTAGCAAAATTTAAAATGTACAGTAACTCAAATTTAAGAAATCAGCATGTGATCATACACTGACAGAATACCCATGCATTCATTGACTATAAATATTTTTTTAGGCCCAAAGATATTCAGAACTGCATTGTTTGGGACTGTTGGTGTGCACACTGTAGAAAAATCTGTGGTTAGTGCTGGACAGATCTGCTGCTTTTCCTCACCCCTGTCATTAACAGTGATATTAGTTGTAACTCTGTTTGCAGTTGGGTATATTTAACAAACTAGATGATGATTATTTTTGCAGGCCTGGCAGTTCCTGGGTATAACACAGGCAGAAAATGAGAATGAGCAGGCAGCCATCGTCGCCCTCCAAAGGTAGATGGAGATCAGTCCTGAACCTGGGGTCTGATGAGTGTTGGGTAATAGAGACCTGGGGATATTCACTGTCATTCCTCTCTTGGAATGTGAAGCATTTATTTAGCTGAGTAGAGCATTGACACAGATACAGAAACTCCCAGTGACTTCAGAGGGATGACTAGTGATTAATATTTCTGTTTTATTAAATAAGTGCAATATTTCATGGGGTAATTTAAGTACATGCGCAAAAGAAAAGTTAACATGGCCCAATAAATACGAGTTAAGCATGATGCAAATGAAGTGCCTTTTTTATATTCCATCCACTTGGCATATTTTCTGTAGTCTGTCCTTTAATGAAGAGGTTTTCTTAATTGGAGTGAGCTGCCTTCAGCTGCTGAATGCTAAACTGCCAACATTTTTAGGTTGATAGAGATGTGAAGATCACAGAATGCTTGTACATGAAACATGAGCTCCAAAATATCAGCATTATTATTATTATCTTTCTGTAATGGGTTCTTATGTTTCCATTTGATTCAATTGCATCAGCACTGTTAACCATGAAGTTATTTCACCTAGGGATACTCAAACTTATTTATATGTCACTTATTAGCTTACCTGGATAGAAATCCAAGGGCTTGCCTGATTTAGGAGCTTGCTCATCCCCAGTTTTCAAAAGAGCAACAGTGATGATTGTGATTTTCCTCTTATGGATTATTTTGGAACAATTCAAGCATTGTGATTGGCTACAGAAATATCTCAATATATTTTTTATTTTCTGCCTAGGTGCTTGGAACTGCAGCCAAACAACCTAAAAGCTCTGATGGCCCTGGCTGTGAGTTACACTAACACTGGCCATCAACAAGAAGCCTATCAAGCCCTGAGAAACTGGATAAAGCAAAATCCAAAATACAAGTATATAGTGAGAAGCAAAAAAGGGTCTCCAGCACTTACCAGGAGGATGTCTAAGACAGCAGATGAAAGGTAAATGCAGTGGAAATCCTCATGGTGGAAATTTTAATGATATCCCTAGGACTGATGGTGCCTGCTGTGTCCCCTTGCTCTGTAGAAGCCCAGCCTGCTCCCTATGATGGAAAAACATGTCTCTAATAGCAGGAGAGGGAAGCCAACAGAGAACATCTGGTTTAATGACTGAAGGCTTTATCTTTTATGCCACCCCTGGAAGTTAAAAAAACCCTAGAAAACAAAAAAGCAAAAACAACCCAGCTAAAAAAGGATGCTTCCCCTCAAATCCCATCACTTTCCTCTGTCCCTGTCTCCTGCTTTGGTATTCCCACATCCTGCAACCTCATCCTTCAGCTGCTTCCACATCCATACTAAGCCTTTATCCAGCTCTACATGTCTGTGTTCTTCCTACTGTTCACCATTTCTCCCAGGTCCCAACCCAGCCACGAGAACCCAGGAATGAGCCATTTTGCAGTGCAACGTGGCCTCTGTTCACTGAGAATATTGAGAGGTGGCATCTGCTTGTTTAAAAGCTGTTCTGGTTCTAAAAAAAGAGACAACACAGCCATTTGAAATAACAAAAACAACCATGGGTTGGCAGCCCTTTGTCATGATTTCATGAGGTCAATAAACAAGTACCTCTGGACTGTGAGAAGCATAATGAAGTCATTAAAGGCATAAACATGATTTACAGAACTCGGGCTATCTCACTGCTTGTCATTTTGAAGACAGGCCTTATGTTTTACCCTTATCACTTACAAGTCCTGGGTTGACAAGATAATTTCATATGAGCAAAAATAAAAAATGTAAGTTCTGCTTAATTGCTAAGTGTGTTATTCTACTTTGGCTTCATCCCGCTGACATCTGGTGCTGTCAGTGGAAAGGTTTTAAGAAGCTACAGTGGGCACAGAAGTCTTATGTTTTGGCATCTTTCTTCAAGGGTCTTGGCTGGTCCCTTGTCTATTCCTCTTGAGAATACTACTATTTTTGCCAGTAAAGAACTCTTTTATGTCGGAGAAACTCATCTAATTTGAATAGTTTTAATAAACCTTCATGTCACCCCACTTGGGTTCATGGCTGTACTTTGACTTCATTTCATAGATGAACTTTTTTTATTTCACAGACGTGAGTTTACAACAGCACCCTGAATTAAACCTTTGCCATGATGAAGAAACTCATTTACAAATTTTAGGAGTATAACATTTCTGATAAACCCACTACAAGAATTTTCTTTCAAGAAAATGTAATCAACATTGAAATATTTTTAGATAACTGTATGATGGATCCTTAAAGTATTTTTCACCTTTGTCTAGCTCACTACTTGAAGAAGTAAAGGACTTGTACCTGGAGGCTGCTCACCAGAATGGTGATATGATAGACCCTGACCTGCAGACGGGGCTTGGGGTTCTTTTTCACCTGAATGGAGAATTTAACAGAGCAATAGATGCATTTAGTGCTGCTTTAACTGTTCGACCAGAGGTACATTTTATAATTTTACATTTTAAAAAATATAGTTTTACAGGCCATTTCCTTTCTCCTGTCTGGATCAGGCTATTATTAATGAGATGTCACTTCTGCCATTAAAATTTTAAGACCCGAAATAGAAATGTTAATTACAAGACAGCCCTGCTTAGAAGCAGATTTATACATGTCCATTTCCTACCTGTGTGCTGATTAATGGTATTAGATATATAAAGCTGCCTGTGATCACAAGTCAGAACCTCACGTTCATTGTCAATTATGATACAACACTATTATTTTCTGCAGAACTCCTTCCTTTGCAAGCAAAAATGAGATATTATGTCTGGTTTTTGACACCTACAGTAGAAAACTCATTTTCTCGCCAGGACTATACGCTATGGAACCGCCTTGGGGCAACCTTGGCAAACGGGGATCGCAGTGAAGAAGCTGTGGAGGCCTACACACGAGCTTTGGAAATACAACCTGGCTTCATCAGGTCCAGATACAACTTGGGGATAAGCTGCATCAACCTAGGGGCATACAGGTGAGTGTGAAAAATGTGTAAACAGAAAGTCAGGCATCACAAGTACCAAGTGAAGATTCATTTTCAAGCTGGAGGTATCTAAGAAAAAAATAACCAGAATATAGCTACACAATCTCAGCTGTGGTAAAACGTTGTCATAACTTTTCACAAAGGATTAAAAGCATTTTTTTTAGCTCTAAGTACTCTTATAATCTGTGGGATTGTTCTTGCATTGAAACTTAGTCCTGCGCTTAAGAGCTTTTGTAAAAGAAAATATAAGAGCCTGTCTTTAAAAGGGAAACGTCAGTTAAACTGCTTCAAGTAGTTCATGCCATCAAAAACACTTGCAGTACATCCTTCAGGAATTAAGGTGATATTCCAGAGTCCCAGCTGCTTGGCTAGGACAGGAAAGATGAGGCCAGTACCCCCAAATGTTTGGTCAGCCCGAGTTTTGCATTACCAAAAGCCACGCCCTCCTCCTTGATGAAAATCAAACAAGAACACACAAAGATACTGATGAACTGCATTGTAAAATAACGTATTTGAGCCTGGCATGGAACTTTAGAATGCTTGCCTATAGCTGTTAAGCAAATTATATTGTTTGTTTCTTTTTTCTCCTTCTTCCCTACAGAGAGGCTGTCAGCAATTTCCTCACTGCTCTCAGTTTGCAAAGGAAAAGCAGGAATCAACAGCAGGTTCCCCACCCTGCACTATCAGGCAATATTTGGGCAGCACTTCGGATTGCTCTGTCTATGATGGACCAGCCAGAACTATTTCAAGCTGCCAACGTGGGTGATCTAGACATTCTCTTAAGAGCTTTTAATCTAGAGCCGTAATAAAAAGGATACAAAAATTGATTAAATTGTATTAGGAAACAGAGAACTTTTTTATTACTCATCCCCAAATGACCACATTTTCCAAAAATCATGACTGTAGATCAGTAGGGGAATTCTTTCAGACATTATTCATAAAGGAAAAGTTCAAAAGCACAAAAATAGTGTAAATAAATTCAAACTCAAAGGATTGAAATGAGCTGTGGCTAATCTGACAAAGCCCTGAACTAGATGAAATAGCAATTTCTGAAGAATTTTCATCCCATGCAAGCTATATCTCTCTATATACATACAGCTGTAAAAAGAAAAGTATCTTAAGAAGAAACCTAGATAATGGTTATTGCACATTAGAATGGCAAGCAGTGCATCCAAGGAACCTGCTTAGTAGCTCATAGCACTATGCTGACACCACTTTGCCCCACAGTGGGGATTCCCTGTCCTTTGGTTTCTTTGATGAAAAATCTTCTCAAGGTCCATTTTTAACACAGCTCTGAAAATACACACATGTAAAAAGGATGTGTTTTGTTTTGAATATATTCATTAGCCGGCAACCAATTTCTTGCTTCCAAAGGTACCTTGAGTAATTTGGGCCCAGTTCCGCAGGCTCATAAGCCATGTGCAATGTCAAGAGGAACATTGTCCATGGAGGGCTATGGGATGAGGCCAGGTACATTTGTGGAAGCCAAGTGTTGCCAGCAAAGGGGCAATTTGCACTGGAATTGTAGCTGTTCAAACCAGCTGTCCTTGTCCTCGGACAGTCTGAAGGAGCTCATGGCAGGGTCTGCACCTTTCTGTGTACTTATGCACTTTAATCTTTTTGTAAAATAGCGCTATGCTTCTATTTTAGTTCCCAACACGGAATGTACAGGATGGCTTTGTTGGCAGAGAGGACCAAATATCATTTCCTGAAATGTAACGAGAGGGTTTTCAATATTCTTCTGTTTAAAAATGCAAATACTGTATAAACTGCATTAGCAACTAGAAAGATTATTATATGCATCCATCAGGTAGAACACATATACATGCATGTGCATGCACATACATGTTGTATACAAATGATGTCATTTCAGAACACAAGAAGCTACAGATCTTTATTGCAAATGAAGAAAAATCTTCACAGGAGTTACTGCCTGCAGACCATGCCTGAGGGAAAACTTTCCCTGAAGAAATTGGTCTATATAATGCTTGTAGGATTGAGACCAAGGTTTGATGGTTGTCTCCATGACCTCCATGATACCAGAGAAAATCCTTAGATAACACCAGTATGTGTAGCTACTTACAAATGTGTGTATGAACACACCATCTTAATTTTCCCTGGCTGGATGAATGGGGAGCAGTGTTGGGGCAGTACCAATCCCTGATGAATGGATTGATTCAGCTACAATCAAACACATTTAGCTCAGGGTGAATGCGTCAATCAAAGAAGGAAGAGAAATTTTTAGGAGGTGATTTTCAGTTGCTGGTATTTTAAATATTTTTCCTGAATAGTAAGAGATAAAAAGTGTAATTAGATGTGTTGATCTGTGGTCAGGTTTCAACGTGCAGAGTAGCTACTGGGATGTGTTAAAGTGGGACAAATAGCAGATTTCCTATAAACAACATTAAAAGAAAAATCCAGCTCAGAGGGATAAAAAAAGAAATCCAACTGCACAGATCACAGAAAAAGATGCTCTGTGGGAGTTGGACAGTTTCACCAGTACAAACCTAAAGTTTCTTGCAGCTGTCTGTTATTTTGAGACACCACTTAAAGGAAAATTCCATGTAAGACAGCGTAATCACTGCAGCTAATCTCCATCTATAGGTTGTTAAATAAAAATAATTGATTGTCATTAGAAAAACAAAAGGCTTATCCCTCACTCTCTCCCACAGAATAGAGATGCTGAAACAGTTACAAAAAATTTTTAAGAGTGCTTTATTAATTCATTGTTCATGCATAAATTCCTGTTTATCTATCAGGTGTTTCATAACTGATTCCTGCAGCTCTCTCTAGGGATGGGACTGCCTGGGAATGTCACTTCAGCTAAGTGGGCTGCTGTATGCATATCTGCCGACAACAGTTTGCTCTTTTGCTTTGACAGCGATGTGTGATGACAGCTCTTTATTGATAAGGCAGAGCAGAAGGTGCAGTGCAATTGAATCTGGGAAGTGATAAGAGAGAAGGGAGGCAGCTTTGAGAAGAGGCTGCAAAGCAAAGGCATATGTGCTTAGATTTTGCTTGATGCCCTGCCATCACACAAGTTCTTCTAGAATATCCTTTGTGCTGTGGTGTGGGATAATCAGTGCTAACCCAGAGGAACTAGCTGTTCAGGGACATTATTTTCATAGCTTCCAAATTAAAAATAATAATAATAAAAATAAGTACTTGACTTCTCAGAGTCAGAATGACAAGGGTTATTTGATTCTCATGGCAGTTCACTAAACATCTTCTCCAGCCTGTGGATGAGTAACACAGAAATGGTTAGGAAAGCCTAATGCAAGTCCAAGCCTCTCCAAAAGGAACAGACTGAGTAGGTAGCTTTTGATTTATCCTGAGATGCACCGCTCAAAACCACGTTTATCTGTTGATCTATGTCCACACCCATGGGACTGGCACGAGTTGTGTGTACAACCTTGAGACAACTCCCCAGGGCTGAACTCTGCCTTCCAGGGGAGGCTCAGCCCCCGGCCCATCTCAGCTCTGCTGTACAGGACATGGGCTACAAAGCCTGTCCAAAGAGGTGCACAGCCTTGGAGATTATCCCCGCTGCTCTCCTGTTGTAGGTAGCCAATGGCCAGTGAACCACGTGGCGCTGACCGAGGCACTGGGAAAGGCTAAAGCAGGGCAGGCTGGTAGGGGACAGCGACACATCTCACACAGCCCTGGCCTGGTCAGTGTGGGAGAGTGGCTGGAGACTGAGATCACCTCACTCTAACAGGTCAAGCCCAGCAACTCTTGGGACTTCTGGGAACTTCCTTAGGATCCTGGGCTTTATCATCCTCCTTTAGCCCCCTCTGCCGAGCACTGCCAGGGCAGCAGACAGGATTAGATACGGCTTTGAGCTGACCTCCTCTTGGCGCTCCTTAAATATTCAGGGCAAGTTTGTCTATTTGCCTGAAACAGCAGGAGGAAACATGTGAGGAGGCTGCAGCATATTAACAACCTGAATAGAAAATTCATCTACTTGTGCTTCGAACCAAGCATGAGGTGGGATAAATAAGGCGGGTGCTGAACAGTAGCAGATTGAGCCTGAGAGTGAGAGACAGCAAATCTGGGTCCTGTTCTCAGCACTCCCTGGGAGCTCGACCAAGTCAAAGCCTCCTGCCACCCCTGACTTGCACAGGTGTGCAAGGAAGGAAGATGGGAAATAGCATTCCTTGCACTCCCTGGGAGCAGGGGAGTGCCACTGCCTCACACTGCAGGGGCGAGGGCACCACTCACCAGGGTAGGAAGGTTGCTCAGGTCTAAGGAAGCAGTTTCACATCCTGACTACCAATTTCAGCAGAGGAGAGACTCAGACATTTCAGTATGCTGTACAGCATCTATGAGGTGAGGCCCAGTTAGAGTGCTGCAATGGTGTATCACCATGTCCCACCCCTGTTTGCCTTTCTTGTTCCTCCTCTCTTTTTCCAGAGGTGATTTATCACTGCCAGGTTAACTGATTCCAAGTTTTTGAATCTTTTTTTTTCCTATTTTATATTTCACTCAATTAAAAAAACGTTTTCCTAACCCCAGCTTGGGACTGTCCTTGTCCTCTGCAAAGCTTTAGGAATACTCGTGACCTAGAAGCCTGATCCATCAAGCTGCTGAACCCTGTAAGCCTGGAGTCTGCACAAGAGTGCTCAGCACTCTGCAGGCTCAGCTCCCGTGCAGGTATTGCCAGGAGAGGGCTGGCTCTGGTACCACTGCACGTGCTGAACAGGCAACCACAGGGATAGTTCAGGGAGTGAGGCTTTGCAATGAAGGCAAAAGGCTCATTTCTGCCTGACCTCTTTAAACTGGAATGACCACGGGAGCCTCGTGGCCACAGACTGGTTTATGTCAGCTTGAAGAACTGATTTGACTTTTAGGTACACACATAAACATATCTGTATCTAGTGGTACTTTCTTATGACCTGATGAATCACTGCACTTGTAAAAATACCAAGGGGGAGGTTCAAAGGACACAAAACCTCACATGACAATAATGCATGCAACTACATTAACCAGTAGCCACTATGCAATACTAACCCCGAGCATGCAGCAATGCTACCTGAGCATGTGTTTACAGAATGCACGCAGAAGGCTCACACATAGGGTGTTCTTAAACTGTTGATTCATATCATCTGTGGGATATTTTAAAAGTCCTTTGCATCTGCCAAACTCAAATCTGAGTTGTTCGTATTATCTGGAACAGGCTAGACCAAATGCAGAGCCCTTTTAAAATCCCACCCTTAGAATTCACTTTGTGTTGTGGGTTTCATGTTTGCTTCAAGTGTTTAATTAATAACAGACATCTGTAGTAACAGCTTTTGCAGACATGTTTTAGTACCCTCTCAAGAATTTAAAAGCTAAATCAGCACAGCTTTCACAGTGAAGCTGGGTTGTTTTGGATTTTCATATTTTCATCTCTAGTCTCAACCACAGAACAGCCAGGTATCCCAGGAATATCCACAGAGCACAGGCCTCCATGGCAGAAATAACAACAACTGCTGCCACCACTGGCAGAGTCAAAGCCTGAGGCCTAAATCATTGTCTGTGGGAGCCAGTGAGAAATGGAGCAAAGCATAAATTGGTTGTAGATCACTTTTGCCCAAACATGCATCTGCAAAATGAGACATATTAGTTATTTTCGCATGAATTACCTGCACAGTTGAAAAAATGTGATTTCTGGTCACCAGTGTTGTCAGCTTAGCAGTCTGTACAGTGAATTTATGTAATAAATGTTAATAATATACCAAGTATTCACAAAAATGGTAAGACAAAATGCACTGCACGTTGTGAAAAAAAAAAATGGTGGATATGCAATACAGTATTATCTACTATTCAAACCTTACCTAGGCTAGTATCAGATTCCTTCATTATGGTTCTACTGGTTTTTGGGCTGGTGAAATCAATCAGAGAACAGGAGTGCCATGCATGGAGACATCACGGACATTTTGAACAAACATAGGTAAAATGAAAACCAGGCATGTCACAGAATCCATGGGAAGTTTCAGAGCCTCAGCCCACAAAGTAACAGGCATTAGGCAAGGGAAAGAGACAGAAGGAATCTAAATTTTCCTAAAATATGCTGTAACTTTACAAATGCTTGCAATATGTGACAGCCCATTGAGCAAGCTTGCATGGTCAAGACTTGATGTGCTTTGATCTCTTTTCCCCTTCTACATTTACAGAATGCCATCGACATTGGCTAAACCTTTAATTTAAACAGCCTTTTTAATATCAGTAAGCTATTGTAAATTCAGAAAAATAAAAAAAATTTATAAATATATTTTATATATCAGAGTATAACATATCTAGAGTAAAATAAAACTATATAGTTTTGAGAGGCATTCTGTGTGGCTTCTTCTATATGCTGTAAACTGTTTGAAAACCTTTGCAATCTTGCATCAGTTCTTTTGGCTTTATTTTTAAGCCAACATAGAGGAAAGAAGTGATTATAGGGTTGGCAGATACTTTCACCTGGGCCATCTCAAGAGCCCTGCTGCTGCACACACTTCCAGTGCTCCCTGAACTCCTGGTGTCCGTGGGGAAGTGCAGGGGCAGGGCTTGGCAGCGCTGCCGAGGTGGGAGCTCAGCCCGACACCTGAATGTTTACATTCCCTTACAAAGGCTCATATTGACCCAGAATAAGAATCTGAATGTAAGAACATACGGGGTAAAAGATCAGTTTCTTACTACAGGTAACTCTGCCTCTGTATGCTTAGTGCATTATCAGCTGTGTATAATATTAAACACAGACCTATAGTCTACTGATGCTTTAATTTGGTGTTTCCCTGCACTGCTGTTTAAAATAATCCATTTCCTCAAAAAAGAATGATGTGCATACTGGATGTGTTAAATTTATTAAGGTCATAGATGACTATTTGCAGAGCACCACACTTAATGTAGTATTTTTGTACTGTAATGGAAGCATGCCTTCCTTGGGTTCTTTTCCACATATTAAATTGTATTTATTTACCTGTATTTATAACTGTGCAATTTTTAAATATGTTTTAAAAATAAACTTTGTCTGTGGCTTCAAATATTTAAAAATCTCTTTTCAACTTGAAAATGGTCTTGACTTCAATTATGTGAACTGAAAGGAGGGATCTAAGTCTCCAACTGAAAGGATTTTTTCAGTGAGGTCTTCTATCCTATTGTTTACAAAGTGAACATGCTTCTCTGCTTAAAAACTAAGTCCAGAAGATGCTTTTGTTCTCATTTTTCCTAAATTCATTGTTACTCTGAGGCAGAGTTATTTTTAGAATTGATTTTTATTTCGGCATGTTGATCAATTATACTTACAACTGGAATTTATACCAGCTGAGGCCTGGCCCAAAGGGTTCTGCACATACAGCCGGTATGAGGAAAAATGGGAAAAAAGTAAATAAGCATTTTTCCTGAAGACCATGCAATAATTAAAACAGAAGCAGTAATATCACAAAACAGCTTTTATGAAAACCAAAGCCAACGTGCAGTGACTGAAATCACTACTCAAGCAATTTCCCAAACACCGCCGAGGAGTTCGCTCTCAGCGTTTTTCAGTTCTGTCTTTCATGGGATGAGGTGAAAGTGCTGACAAGGATGATGTCATTCCTACTCTGTGTTTTTGCTGTGAGACATCAACATAAGCACAGACATGAGGGACAAGAATTCCTGTGTGCTGCTGTGGACAGAAAAGCTGACAGCCAGTGAGGGGCTGTGACAGTGACAGCACAGGGCTATGGAAAAAGCAGGACTCTCTCCATGGACATGTGGGCTGCTCCAGAAAAACAAACAGAAGCCACAGCCGTGGCTTGCCTGCAGAAGGAAAGCTCTGTCAGAAAAATCAACTGTCTGCCTGTGGCTTTAACCAGAACCTTCCACCAAGGAACAAAAGGGAACAGACACTAAAACCACACAAACCCTTAGGTTAGGATGAAATTAATTGTGGGTTCTTGGCACTGGTGTGTTTTGCTGGCAGATGTTAAGGTTAGTTCAGTTCTTTTTGCTCAAACGCACTGACAAAGCAGCAGCAGGAAAATCCTTTAGCTGTGTGCTCCATAGGGAACCCAGACCAGGAACACAGCACTGCTGCCCTAAAGCCAAAGACAGTGGGAGAAAAGCATCAGTACCAAATCCACATACAAAACTGCTCAAAAATCACTGGTAAAGACATCTGAAAACACAATCGCCCACTCCAAACAGCTGTCAGTCATGCAGTAACTGTTTGCAATAATTTTATGGCATTTGTCTTCTACCATGGCTGTCAGTGCTTCCCTTATTCTGGTTAAGCTTGTAGAACACCTGAGGGACACAAAGGTGCCACTTCCCACTTCAGTGAGGGGGAGCAGAGGGTGGTAACTTGTCAGTTATCCAATACTGCCTCCCACAAACAGTCTGCAAAAGCTAGCAGGCACAGGAAATTCCTGGAAATTCTCAACAGAGCCCATTAGCTTGTACAGGGAGCCACTCTCCCACCTCTTCCAGGTGCCACAAGTGGTGTGAACAGTGTGTCTTCAGTTGCCATGGTCACAAAGGACATCCGTGATAGAAGAGAAACCAAAACAGATCATTAAGTTTAGACTTCAGAAGCTGAACCATCTCTACGTTTCTTATCATTCAACACGTCCCATGTCCTCCACTTCTATGTCAAGAAGTGTCACTGAGCCCAGCAGCTTTA